>CAUYTI010152634.1:0-61578 GCA_963575145.1 Galago senegalensis | reverse complement strand
AAGCGGCTAAGGCGCCAGCCACATACACCTAAGGTGGCGGGTTCGAATCCCCAGCCCGGGCCCGCCAAACAACAATGATGGCTGCAACCAAAAAATGGCCGGGCGTTGTGGCGGGCGCCTATAGTCCCAGCTACTTGGGAGGCAGAGGCAGGAGACTCGCTTGAGCCTAGGAGTTGGAGGTTGCTGTGAGCGTGATGCCATGGCACTCTACCCAGGGGGACAGCTTGAGGCTCTGTCTCAAAAAAAAAAAAAAAACTCGAAGGAATCAGCCTGTCCTTCTTGTAGATTCCAATTCAGCTTCTTTTTCTTTCTTTTCCTTCCTCCTGCTACCTGAAGACAATGTAACCCCCTAAAAAGTCTTTCATGGCTGGCCCTGTGGCTCCCCAGGGTACTAAATATTCAGTTCCTTTTGCATTATCCTTAGGCCAGAATTCACCATTATTCTTCCCCTCAGTCAGTGCACAGGTTAAATGGGATGGCAGAGTTAGGGTTGTCCCAGCAGCCGAAGCCCAGAGGGATGGGGAGGCAGGTCCCAAAGGCACAGTCTGAGTCCCCTCCCTCATTCCCAGGGGCTTGCCTGGGGTTTCTCTGTGGATGGGGCATGTCCTAGAACCCTGTGTCACCAACTTTGTTTTCACCATAGGCTGTAATTCAGATGACAACCTCTGCGAGCCATCCCTAGAGCTGGAGCTCAGCCACAGGCAGTATGGTGAGTGTGCACCCTTCAGCCTGGTTCTCACACTTGATTTTGTCAGTGGTACATTTTCTTCAGTCTAAGTCCAGTGTGGAACAGTGCAAAATAGGTGAAAGTGGGAAGGGGGAAACCCATTCCGTGTCCTCCCCAGGGGTCCAAGCATGAGGTTTCCCCTTACCTCCAGGGGTGGGGAGTTCACTACCTCCTAATCATTGCAGTTCTGGAAGCTCTGACCACCACTACCACCCCCTACCCTTTGCTTTCAAGCACCCATCCAGGTTTGCCAGGAAGGTCTCTGACTGTCCTCCCTTGGGTTATAGTTGCCTGTAGTAGCTCTTGAGTTGTATTTAGTCTTAGGAATTGTTACAAGCGCTTGTCATTTGATTTAGGCGTATTGTAAATTTCTACAAATGGGAAACAGTCGAAGGTACCAGACTTCTCAAAAATTAAAAGCTGTTTTGGTTTGTTTTAATTTTTGAAAAGCAACCCTAAAAAGGTGGAGGGGTGGAAATCCTAAAAAGAACTTCTCAAAGTTTACATTGAATCCTGCTTGCTTCTGAAGTGGTCGGTAAGCTCAGGAGCCAGTGTTCTCTTCTGCCCTATCTGTTGTCTAAAAAGTTCCAGTGTGGACATGCGTCCATACAAACATAGACACCTGTAGTTCACGGGAGTAAAGACCGGCCCCGTGATGGGGACAGTGTGACATAGGGGTCCCTCTGCCCGGTGTGAAGGATAAGACAACAACCAGAATCTGCGGCCTCCGTCCTGGATACGTCACCAAATAGCTATGGCTGTGACTGGTCAGCTGACCAAAGGGTTTTCTTCACAAATGTTCTGATTCCTCTCACTTCTTTTATCGAGAAAGAGAACAGAAGGGAATCCGTGATGCAGTGCCTGAAAAACAAAAGTGCTTTCTGGGCCCCCTGACTGATAACAGTTTCCTTGTACTGAAACTTACTCCTTTTTAAAGAGAGACATGCATGTGTTTATCTCAGACTTTCTCTTTCTCTGTTTTCACACTTCTCGTGAATACCAAGTACATTATGGCTCATCTCCAGACAGTGTTTGCTAACAAGTGTTTCCAGATTCCTGCTGTTTGTAGAGCTCACCAGCACTTGGGAACCCAGTACCCTGTGGGTCCAGGAAACTTGGGCAAGGTTTCCTTGGGAGAACAGCAAGCAGATGACCTCAGGGTGTGTCTTGTAGGCTCTCGGGGCTGTTTGTTTTTGAGACAGAGTTTCACTGTGTCGCCCTTGGTAGATTGCCGTGGCATCACAGCTCACAGCGACCTCAAACTCTTGGGCTTAAACGATTCTCTTGCCTCAGCCTCCCAAGAAGCTGGGACTACAGGCGCCTGCCACAATGCCCAGTATATTTTGTTGTTGTTCAGCAGGCCTGGGCCGGGTTCCAACCCACCGCACCAGGTCAGGTACATGTGGCAGGGCCCTAACCACTGAATGACAGGTGCCCAGCCGTCTTGGAGCTGTTGAGCTTAGCACCTGCTGTGTGCTAGGGAGACTTGGGGATGGCTGAAACAAAGTCTCTGTCACAAGATACTCTGATACTCTGCCCTCAGCCAGGGCAGGCTGCAGGGAGAAAGGCCCAAGGGAGGCCTGGAGCCCTGGAAGGGATGGCTTGTCCTTTGCAGGGGTGGTGCTGGCCTTCCCCAGAGAGGGCAGTGAGGCACAGATGCACTTAGGCAAGCACCCACAGTGGACAGAAGGGCTGGGTTCCCCTGGCATTTGTCACCGTAAACCTTGACTTTTCCTTTTGGAGCAGGTATAGATTTGAGGCAAGTGACACAAAACTGAAGAGTAGCAAAGAGCCAGGAGAAGGGAATGCCCCTTTTCTTTCTGGGGTCCCCAGCGCCTGCCCCCTGTGGGTCACCTCACGTGATGTCTCCCTGTGTGCAGGCACGGGCTTGCGTATGCATACACGTGTGCAGGAGGCACCTTGAATAGCCCCTCATCTCTGTTCCCCATGGCCTTGGCAGGAGCTGTTCTCAAGTGTTCCAGAAAGCTCTGTGCAATAATAAGAGTGGGCCCCCTCCCAACCCCAACCTCCAGTTTACCCAGAGCAGCCCCTTTTGTCTGTGCTCCGTACTGGAGATAGTTTTAAGCTGTAACCCTAGATCTAATAAGGTTGTCGTTTTTTGACAGCGTGCTGTGTACTGTGCCTAGCACTCGGTGGCACTCAACTCCCTCATCCACGTATGGAGAGAACCCCAAAGTCCTTCCTTCCTTGGGGCATTGGCCTTAGCGTTGGCATGGAATTGCTTTAGTACATAATTGTTCTCAGATTAGATGGTTTAATCTAGGATATACCCAGTCTGTGGCCCTGTAAGCTAAATGTTTTCCATTTCATTTCAGTGTCCCGGCCAAGTAGTTTAGAGAGCAGTAGAAATACATCCAGCAACAGCTCACCTCTTAACCTAAAAGGTAAGTCTTTACCTGTGGACTTTTAAAACTTTATTTGCATGTTCAGCTCTGGGCTTGTGTAGTATTCTTATAATTTAAAACATACTTAAATTGGCTTAGCGCCCATAGCACAGTGGTTATGGCAGCAGCCACATACACCCAAGGTGGCGGGTTTGAACTCGGCCCCAGGCCATCTAACCAACAATGACAACTGCAACAAAAAATAGCTGGGTGTTGTGGCAGGTGCCTGTAGTCCCACCTCCTTGGGAGGCTGAGACAAGAGAATTGCTTGAGCCCAAGAGTTTGAGGTTGCTGTGAGCTGTGATGCCACAGCACTCTACCAACAGACAGCAACATAGTAAGACTCTATCTAAAAAAAAAAAAAGAAGAAGAAGAAGGCCTGTGGCTCAAGAGACTAAGGCGCCAACCACATACACCTAAGGTGGCAGGTTCGAATCCAGCCCAGACCCACCAACAACGATGGCTGCAACCAAAAAATAGCCAGGCATTGTGGCGGGCGCCTGTAGTCCCAGCTACTTGGGAGGTGGAGGCAGGAGACTCACTTGAGCCCAAGAGTTGGAGGTTGCTGTGAGCAGTGAAGCCATGGCACTCTACCCAGGGGCTCAGCTTGAGGCTCTGTCTCAAAAAAAAGCTGTGTGTTACAGCCATTGATAATTTCAGTTAGCAGCTTTCCACTTTTATCTCATGTTCCTTTGTTTTTAAAAGACAATATGAAACTCAAAAGAATTCCAAAAGTTCCTTTAACATCCAAAATTGTGCCCCACTAGGAGCGAGCCCTGGATTTGGGGGCAGAGTTTTCTTTCTATCCTCTGTGAGCCAGAGGCAGTGTGGAGCCCACTGGAAGCCAGCAGGTGCGTGGCTGATACTGATGGGTGCTTCTCTGTGTCACCCACTCTGACCCAGGTTCCTCTGACCAGCTCCATGGCCGGTCTGAGAGCTTCAGCAGCGAAGACCTGATCCCCAGCAGAGACCCAGCCACTCTGCCCCGGGATGCCAGCGCCCCAGGACGCAGCACCCTTGGCCGCCATGAGTACCCCCCACCTCGGAACGGGCCTCTCTCCCAGGAGGGTGCCCAGAAGAGGGGTGCAACACCTTCCCATGTGGGGGTGCGGCCCTGCTCAGCCTCCCCCAGCAGTGAGATGGTCACCTTGGAGGAATTCTTAGAGGAAAGCAACCGGAACTCCCCAACCCCTGTAAGTGGCCCAAGGCATGGAGGGGGCATGGAGTGTGGGTCTCTCTTCCCTCCCTTCAATCTCTCCCTGGCTTGGGACTAGAGTCCTAGAAAGGGATGGGTCAGGGGAGGAGAGGCCCAGGCACAGAAGTGTGAACATGGGAGGATAACAGCACTCACTGGCAGTCACCACCAGCTGGCTGCCAGCTCCCAGACCTTGGAGGCTGCTTTCCTCCATGCCTGGGAAGTGAGCTGGCAGAGCAGCTGACCAGCACCCACCTGCAGGGGCAGGACCTCACACTAGGTTTTGTGGCAGAGCTCTGAGTACCTGCTACCCCTGAGTCTTCTCTAGCAGGGATTGGCAAACTTTTAAGGGCCTTGAAACGGCCAGTAAGTTACATATTTTAAGCTTTCCAAGGCCACACAGCCTCCATTGTGGCTACTTAACTCCAGCACTTTAGAAAAAGCAGACACCTATCATATGCCAGGGGACAGGCCTGGCTGTCTTCCAATAAAACATAGATGCTGACATTTGAATTTCATATGATTGTCACCTGTCTTGAAATACTATTCTTTAAAAAACAATTTTTTTTTAGTCCTTTAAAAATGTAAAACCTACTTTCAGCTCGCAGGGGTTGTGTGTGGGGGCAGCAAGCTGGATTTGGCCATAGCCCTAGTTTGCTGGCCTCTGCTCTGTGGCTCCTAACCCCAGACACTACCTGCTGACGTATCTTCTTCTGCCTCCTTTCCAGCATCTTCGTTTAGCTTTTGCAAAGCGTCTTAGTTGTGCTCTGATCTCAGTCATCTGAGCTGCTGGGTTATTGAGTGAATGAAGTATACTGTGTCTTGCGGTTGAGATCATTTGAGGATCTTTTGAGGATTTGCAATGTTTTTACTTTCATTGCCCCTAAAATGAAAGCAGTTGGACTTTTCTCTGTCCTATAGTAAGGGCCTAGCCTTTGCCAGACCACAGGGGCTGGCTCCCTGAGTTTCTGATTCAGTAGGTCCAACGTGAGTCTTGCCGAGGATTTTCCAACTTTAATAAATTCCCAGATGATGCTCTTGTAGCTGAGCAGGCACCACACTCGGAGTCAGTGGTCTAACAGACTAAACGAGCGCACTCCAGGAATCAGAGGTGCCCTGTGATTGGAGGGCTTTCTTTCTCAGTCCTTTCTGGTTATAAGCCCAACACTGTAAATTTCCCTTCCCTTTGGAGATCTTGGGGAGCAAGAGGCAGAGCCACTACCTGCTGCTCTGTAGCTTAGATAAGACCAAGACCAAGACCATCTTGCTGCAGCAGTTTCTATTGGAAGCTGATGCTTGGCACCCAGCAAGTCACCTGGCCCTAGCCCTGTTCTGTGCCTGGAAGAGTAGCCCCAGGACCCTAACCCTCAACACGCCTAGCTGTCCTACCCTAGTTCCAATGGCAGCTTCCATCCCAGAGAGCCCTTACCTCCATTTCCTGCATGTTAGTGGTGCTGGGGGTGGGGGTGTTGCCCTGGATGGGGCTCCCTCAGTGGCCACAGAGGGTGGTCTCCTGAGAATGGGTATCAGAGACCTAGAAGTGTGCATAGAGGAGCTGAACTGCCCATGACCTCAATGTCTTTGTCTTTGCCTTTTAACAGCCTTGCAAGTTTGCTTTGAGAATTGAGGTTTTTGGCAGTTATACACGTGGCTCTTGTGTGGGTATAAGTGGTACCTGTGGATAGGAACAATCCCAGATCTCAACAACACCCACCTAAGCTCTGGAGCATCAGATTGGCATAAAACAGCAGATTGCATCTCTGTTGCATTGACCCTCATCTATTTGTTTTTGAGGGGCAGGAGCTGTTGACACATGCAACAGCTCCTGAGCTCTGGACTGACACCCCCAACCCTCGTGTCCCATGTGAGCTCATTTCCCTTCCTCATCTGTCTTCCTCAGCCTCAGGAGAAACCCCCGTTTACAGAAGGCTGTAGCTGCCTTGCAGGCTTGCAAGCTTTTGCCTCCATGGTGCTGCCTGCTGCCGGGGCAGGGGAAGGGCATCAGGTGGCAGCTTGACAGGACAGACTGGTGGGCTGGACCGTCTGGGAGCCTCCTTTCCCTGTGCAGCCCTGGTGTTTGCATCTTGCAGCCACAGAGCTGTCCACCTCTCTGGCTCTCTCAGCCCCATTCTGCCTCTCTCTTCCCTTTCTGGGACTGGGAGAAAGGCCTGGGTGGTAGGAAGGGTCCTGGCTTTTTATGAGCCAGCACTTCTCACCTATTGCAAGACCAAAACACCCCCACACTCTGGGGAGGTGGTCACTATCGCCCCTGTCGGGGTGGGGCTCAGTCTCGTGTCCCTTGGCATATGAAGGAGCTGCTCTTGTTTCTCTTTCTCCCAGTGACCCAAGGTGAAATCCTCAAGTCAGGCAGGAGCAGAAAGTCCAGTCCTGGCCGTGTGGGCTGTGCAGGGATGTCCTGGGGGAGGAGGCTCTGAGAACTGCCCCCATCTCCCTTTCATTCCCATCCCTCCTTCTTTCTTTTTCTTTTCTTTTCTCCCCCACTACCCGCCCCAGACAGAATCTCACTATGTTACCTTTGGTAAAGTGCCATGGCATCACAGCTCACAGCAACCTCAAACTCTTGGGCTTCAGCGATTCTCTTGCCTCAGCCTCCCAAGTAGCTGGCACTACAGGCACTTGCCACAAACACCTGGCTATTTTTTGTTGTAGTTATCATTGTTGTTTAACTGGCCTGGGCCGGGTTCGAACCCGCTACCCTTGGTGTATGTGGCTGGTACAGTAACCACTGTGCTACTGCGCTGAGCCTACCTCTCCCTTTTTCCCTTCTTTTCCATAGGATACTCCCAGCTGCCGGGATGACCTGCTGAGTGAATACTTCCGAAAGGCCAGTGATCCCCCAGCCACTGGAGGCCAGCTAGGACCATCTACCAGGAAAGAAGGGGCCAAGATGCCCACCAGCCTTGTAGCCCCCACCGTCAAGATGGCCGTCACCACTCCTGAGGGGAGGTTGCTGAAGCCTGGGCAGTGTATCAAGCCAAACTTCAGATCATCTGAGGCCGAGGCCCTGGCTCTACCCAGTGTACCCCTAAGACAGGCCCAGCCTCCCCAGAGCCTGTCTTTGGGCAGACCCCGGCAGGCCACAATGACCCCAGCTTCCCATAGCCCTGCCAGCAGGAGTGCTTCCCTGAGCCGGGCCTTCAGCCTGGCCTCAGCTGACCTCCTCCGAGCCAGCGGGCCAGAGGCCTGCAAACAGGAGTCCCCACAGAAGCCAGGGCTTCCTGAGGTCTCGGGTGGCAGAGAAACAGGCAGCCACACCCTGCAAAACGCCACACTCCCCAACTCCCACAGCCTGGCCCGGGAGCGGACCCCATTGGTGGGAAAGACTGGCGGCTCCTCTCAGGGTCCCCGCAGCCGGCCACTGGACACAAGGCGCTTCTCACTGGCTCCGCCAAAGGAAGAGAGGCTGGTCCCCCTGCAACAGTCTGCCACGGTCCCAGCCATTGCCACTGCAGGTGGTGGCAGCAGCAGCAACTCCCAGCTCCAGCACTTCTCACCTGCTGCAGCCCCAGCTGCCAGGACCAAGGCCAAAACCCCTCCACACTCTGGGGAGGTGGCCACTATTGCCCCTGTCCGGGTGGGGCTCAGTCTTTCAGAGGGAGATGGGGGCCTAGGGCAGAGCTGCAGCGAGGGGCTTCCAGCCAAGAGCCCAGGTAGGTCCCCTGACTCTGCCTCTCACACCAGCCGGGGCCCTGAGGACTGCAGTCGGGGGAGCAGCTCAAAGAGCACGCCAGCGTCCCCAGAGCCAGGAGGGGACCAGCAGACGGTGTGGTATGAGTATGGCTGCGTGTGACTTGTGTGACTCTGGTGGATGGGCAGCTCCAAGTCTTCCCACTACTGACGCACCTTCTGATTCCAACAGCCTTTTCTCCTGTTGGCACCTGCAGTGCCAGGAAAGGGTTTGGAATGAGGAAGGGGGTTCCTAGCATTTCCCTTTTTGTTAATGAAAACACTGTGCCAAGCCCTAAGAGGATTACACTCCCAGGTGTGTAACGCGGCTTCTGTATCTGCAGCTTCCCGCAACTGATACTTTTGAACAAATCCACTTTGGCATGGGGACCACTTAGAACTCAATGACAACACTGACTTATCCAAAAGCAGACACTATTCAAGTGTGCCCTGGTAGAATACTCATTTGCAACGTCTTGACCTCCATTAAAGGACACACACAACACAAACACACACCCCAGGCTCACAAAACTAAGCCCTGGTGGGCCTGAAAACCCCACTCCCTTTTTTTCCAAAAGCCATTTGTCCCTGGAGATGCCCAGGCTGTTACTACAGAGATCTTAAGGGCCTTGGGCAGACCCCAGAGTCAGGCCTGCTGTTAAAAACCAGGAGTGTGGCTATTCCATTCCTGGAATCCCAAGCACTTCCCTTTACTCTGGGGCCCAGGGTGGCCTTGGACTTCTGCTCTCCTCCTCCAGCTGGCTCCTGGGCTCTGCATGGTGGGCTCCAGGGGCCACACAGGCACCTTCTTTCTAGATTCCCTGGTTCACTTTTCTACAAACACTGGATCTGCCAGGCCTGGGGGGCAGGACGGAGAGAAGTCCCTGTCCAGCCCCCCTCTTGGCACATGTACGTAGTGCACAGAGGGGACATCTGGCTGCAGCACTCGATGTCCCTGATCTCAGTTGGGATGTTGATTTATTTCTGAATAGCTTTTGGGGGTAGAAACCAAATTTCTTTTAATATATTATATATGTACACACTCATGTGAAATATGTATACTTTGGGGGATCTATTTATGTTCCGTTAGGAGTCATTCTTTTCTATCAGGAATCTTATCTGCTGCTTTGTGTATTTGGTCAGATTCCTGACACATTTAGTTTCCTGTTGTAAAGGTGCTTTTCCTGGGTTGAACCAAACCTATTGATTTTTTTTTTTTAAGATTTTTTTTCCCTTTGATTTAATATGCTAAGAAAGAAATGGGAGACTTTTGAATGTTAACAAGATCCATTTTAGGAGTGTTTTGGGTTGTATATTAAATAGCCATTCTGGAACACAGGACAGGATTGTAATAAATGGAATGGAAGAGACACGAGTCCTGGTTTTCCTCACTGCACACTGGTAGTGGCATCAAGTGGACTGTCAGGGACTTGGGGCTTTCTGCCTCTGCTCCCCAAGGCTCTTCCACCACCATTGGAATCCACCACTTGCTAGTTGCTCTACATAAGTGAAGCTACTACACAGCCAACCAGGGACCAATATGGAGTGCAGAGATTTCCTATTCGTTGCTTCCTCCTACCCCAGAGTTGCTTTTTATTTTTATGTTTTTATTTTTTTCACCCTGTCTGGAGTATAGTGGCACCATCATAGCTTACTACAACTTCAAACTCCTGGACTTAAGTGATTCTCCTGCCTCAGCCTTCCAAGTAGCTGGGACTATAGGTGCCCACCATAACACCCAGCTAGTTTTTCTATTCTGAGTAGAGGCGGGTTCTTCCTCTTGTTCAAGCTGGTCTCAATCCTCCCACCTCAGCCTTCCACAGGGCTAGGATTACAGGCGTGAGCCACCCTGTCTGTCCTGCATTTATTTTTTGTTTGTTTATTTTAGAGACAGAGTCTCACTTTTGTTGCCCTTGGTAGAGTACTATGGTGTCACATCTCACAGCAACCTCCAACTCCTGGGTTTAGGCAATACTCTTGCCTCAGCCTCCCAAGTAGCTGGGACTACAGGTGCCTGCCACAACGCCCGGCTATTTTTTTGTTGCACTTTGGCTGGGGCTGAGTTTGAACCCGCCACCCTCGGTATATGGGGCCAACGCCCTACTCACTGAGCCACAAGCACTGCCCTGTCCTGCATTTATTTTTAAGTTAGCAAAAACTAAATCTCATTACAATATGCGATTCACCTTGTGTGGTGACAGTGGCTCAGTTTGAAGGGGTTCCCTTTGATTTCCCCCAGGCTGCTCAGCTAATAAATACGGAATGTTTAAATCAGGTGAATGGAAGAAGGCAGGCAAATATCCACACATGACCAAAGTTTTGGGATGTTTTTCTGCCTGCCTACTATCTCAATGTCTCCTTTCCTCACCAAATTTATTTTTTTAAGACTCACCATCTTGCCTGTCTTTCCAGAGGCTCTATAATCTGCCCTTGTATCTGGCTACTCAGTGGGAACTGCCATTCACGCTACTTTAGGCCGGACTGAGCAGAAGCCGCCTGCCGTCTTCATTCTATGTGGCCTTTGCAGGACTTGACGCCTGGCCAGTCACTTCCTGGAACTCTGTCTATGACTCTCCCTTGGAGACAGCTCTCATACTGGACAGTGCCCCATTCCTTCACAGATCTTTGTGGACAGCTGCCTACATAATCAGCCGTGGCTATTGCTTTTCCTTTCATAAAGCCCTTCAGGCTTGATCCCTCTTTCTCTCCCTGCACACTGACCACCCACAGACATGACCTATAGCCCAGCCCCTCCTGATGGTCAGGCCTGTGGTCACTCCACCTGACAAGTCTCCCCTGTTTCTGAAGCACATCTCTTCTCCTTGGGACCATCTGCAGTCTTGGAAGCCTGCAAGCTGCAGGCTTGACTCCCAGCCCCCACCCCACATAGGTGGGTCTGGACTGGAATCTGGTTTCTTCTCTCTGCCACCTGTTCTAACCCTGAGTCAACCATCCAGCCAGCTCAGCTCCCTGTCTCAGACTCACAGACTCTTCAGTCCTCCCTAGCTGGCCTTGGTCCTACTGGTTCAGCAGTAGAGTTCCTGCTAAGGTCACCAGTGGTCCCCATGTCACTAAACATGGTCAGGCCTCATCATCACCTCACGTGCACTCTCACCTTAGGTGACCTCCCTTTTTGGAACTCTACCCCATCTACACTGGCCACACCCAACCCCTGGCCAACTCAGTCCTCTTCAGGACTCACCTTGCTCTAACCACGCTATTCTCTAGGCAAGCCCAGGCATCTCCATGATTTGAATTACCATCTATTCCCCAAAGGCTCCAAATGTGTATCTCTAGCCCCAACCTCTCCTCTGAAACTCCAGATCTCAATATGGATATCCCAAAAGAACCTCCAATTCAAAATGCCCAACATTTCACCTCCCCATCCCCCCACAAAGCTGGGCCTATCTGTGCTGTCTCACCAGGCCTGTCCTGTCCCAAATTGAAGGGTGTGCTGTTAGCATCAGCTGGTTTCACAGCCACAGGCAGTCCATGGGACAGTTCCAGGGCCCCATCTTCTGCTCCCAGGTGGTGTGTGACCTGATATTGGAAGTACCCGAGTGGCAGCTGGAATACTGGGGTGAGGTCTGGCTAGAGAAAGCTGGGCTCATCTGTGAGACAAGGTCCTAACCCTGGGGAGGACATTAAGAAAATGAGAAAAAGCAGAGGACAGCCCTCAGGGAGCATCAAGCCAAATGTTCACCAACTAGACCTCTGGGAGGCAAAGGGGAGAGACATGTATGTATATATATGCAACAGTTTATGCAATATGTAACAGCTTAAAATAATACGCTTCTCCAGTGGCACCTGTGGCTCAAAGGAGTAGGGCGCTGGCCCCATATGCCAGAGGTGGCGGGTTCAAACCCAGCCCCAGCCAAAAACTGCAAAAAAAAAAAAAAAAACACTTACTGTAAAATCAATATTGCCAATTGATTTGCACAGAAAGCTTTCATTGATTTTTACCAAACTGATTTTAATGTATTTGTAGCCAACCTATGCTTGGAACTGACATGAATGTTGGTTGAGATTTCCTTTTAGTTTAACACGTACACAAAAGGGAAATAAGTCAGAACTTTATTCACTGATGACATGATTTTGCTTAATCAGATAGTAGTTTCTGAGTGCTGGATGAATACTTCAATTTTTTTGTGCTGTTCTCATTGTAATGACTACTGACACACTTTTTTAAAAAGTCAGATATAGAGCCAGGCACAGTGGCTCACACTTGTAATCCTAGCATGCTGGGAGGCTGAGGTGGGTGGATCATCTAAGCTCATGAGTTTGAGACCAGCCTAAGCCAGAGCAAGACCCCCTCTCTAAAAATAGCTGAGCGTTGTGGTGGCCGCCTGTCATCCTAGCTAGCTGGGAGGCTTAGGCAAGAGAATTACTTAAGCCCAAGAGTTATAAGCTATGATGCCACAGCACTCTACTGAGGGCAATAAAGTGAGACTTTGTCTCAAAAAAAAAAAAAGTGAGATATAATTTACATACCATAATCTTCACCCAAGACATTTTCTCCATCATTCTTTTAAATACAATGATTCTAGATGATGAAGAAAATGTAAACCAACCCCTGATTGATAGCATTTGCCAATTTCTGCAATAGAAATACTCTGGCCACAGTCAGTTTCACACATTGTGCCAGCATTGAACAGGTCACTAAGCACAGAGCTGGAAGAGCTATTCAGTGGCACCCATGGTCCACTGTCACCACTGCAGATACAGTAGGTGTATAAACTGAAAGTGTAGGTAATAGATGATAATCAGGAAGCAGTGAGTTTTGAGTACTTAAGAACTTTGTTTTTAATACAAGTTATTTAATTGTAGGTTTACATAAGTTAATTTTTAACAACAGCCGTGCTGAGTAAGTGGCTTGCAAAATTCCTGGGAATTCACGGGTCTGCTCTCACAAGCCAGTACAGGCCAGGCCCCAGCATGCCACTGAGAGCACCACCGCTGGGGCCTGACCAAAGAAGAAGGGACAGAACAATTGAGAAGATGGGGCCAAAGGAAAAAGAGTAGAGAGGAGTTGGGAGCTGCTCAGAGCTGAGCATCCCAACCCATGGTGTAGGTGTAGACGTGTGAACAGCTGGCACTTTCCTTAGTGGTTTCCCTCTTATTTCTGCCCTCCTGGCCCCAGGAGTGGCCTAAGAGAGAGGGGCAACACGATAGGTGGGCTGGACAAAGGGACCTCGTTTGCAAAGGGCCTGATCTGGCAGGCCCAGCAGGTGGCCCCCAAACTTAGCCCCCTAAGAGCCAGGATTTGAGAGCCATGGTTTTCTGCCTATATAGGGCACATGGGGTGTGTCTGGAGTTGGAAAACTGTCCGGCTTCCCTCGCTCCTTCCCCCCCCCGCGCCCCCCTGCCAGGAGAGAAGAGTAAGGAGCAGAGCAGAGTCCTCCTGGGAAGTCTGACAGCCTCCAGGGCTGAAGGCAAGCCCATCACTCCTGCACCTGTGAGGTGGGGTAATGGTCTCCACCTGGCAGTGTCAGGGCTCAGAAATACCCCTTCCCAAGATCCAGCTCTGGGGCCCAGCTCCTTGAGATTAGTGTCATGGTGTCACATCTGTCTGAGAGTCGGCAGCGGCGAAACCAGACACCTATTCCCCATTTCCCCTCTCCCAAAGAGAGCAGAGATAAACTGGGAAGGGATTCAGCCAGCCCTGCCCATAGGGCACAGGACAAGGAACCTCTGGGCCTCTCTGAACTCCCCATGGGAGGGCAAGGGCCCTTAAGAGCCATTCTGGAAGCTGCACCCTCCCCAGGTCTTTTGGGGGTGGGGCAGCACTGGCCTGCACCCTTGTGTGTCCCTCACAGCTCTGTGGACAGCCAAGGTGCCGTCACCTCCCCGGCAGCAGCTCCCTCGCTGCCACCAGCAGGACCCAGCGAAGCAGCAGCCACCCCTCCTGCTCCCCAGGACCCGGAAGGTGAGTGCACACAAGGACCGGGATCCCAGCACAGGGACCACTGACCTTCAGCAAAGCCAGCTCCCTGACAGTTCCTGAGGCAAAAATTCCAAATCCAGTTTCTGGAATAAAGGCCTGTGAGGAGGTATGTGCCTGTCGTTCTAGGACATAAATTCATTTGGCTCTTGGGGCTCAGGGCCTACCACCCAGAGGATATGCCATAGAGTGGCATTTGGGAAGACAGAAGGCCATAGGGGCTCCCTTGCCCAGAATTCCTGGGATGGGAGGCAGATCTCCAAAGTCCAACACTGTCCAGGTGACCCAGCTATGCAGCTGCATAGCTGCAGCTCTGGCCCAAGGAAAAGCACTAGGGAAGGAGTGCAAGGACCTCATGGGCTCAGCGGCATCCCTGGCCCACGCGGAGGAGGGAGGGGCACCTCTCGCGTTATTTTAACTGTCTCAGTTTATCCTCCATTCCTTTCTTCCTTCCTTCCTTCCTTCGTTTATTTATTCATTCATCAAAAGGGCCCCCTGCTGGGCTATGGCCTGAGGAGGAAAGAGCTGGTCTCTGCCCATACTACTAACAGGAGGATTAACCAGTAAGAGGTCTGCACTGCTTCTCCTTCCTGCCCAAGATGATCAGAATGAAACTAAGGCACCTGGCACCCAGCAATACATCCCTGGACCAATGAGAAATCCCTGAGCTCCCATTATCAACATTCCAAGAGTCCCAGCTGTATCCACAAAACCATAGACACCAGTCACTAGGAGGAGTCCCAGGCCCCCCTCTTAGTCTCCATGCAGGCATCAGTTTTTGAATCACCTCTTCCAGGAAGGCTTCCCTGACTGCCCCACCACACCACCATGGATCAAGATCCCACAGCCCTGGCCCCTCTCTGCCTGTTATCCTCCAATCACAGCTCTTGTCTTTATCCTGGTTTTCTCTTCTAAGTCAGAGTTTCAAAACTCTTAGCCACTCAAGTTCCATTTCTATTATATGCATACTGGTTTTCTTTGAATATTTTACTTTGGAAATGGGATTATTGCAGAACCTCTATTCAGGAAAGGGAAACTTGGAGCTTATGTCTTACCATCACTACTTTCAGATTCCCTCCTGTGCTCCTCCAGGACTTCCTGGGCAGAGTTCAGCCCTCTCTAAGCCCCTGGAGTACAAATTCTGCTACCTCAGATTGACTCTGGGGTCTCCTGACTGAGGACAAAGAAAAAAGGAACCCACCATCACCATCAAAAGAAAGAAGCCCCAATCCAGCTCCCAGTAATTCACAGCCTCTCAGCTGCTCTACCTTGCCCAGTCCCCATATCCCCTCCCCAGAACCATCAGGGCAGGGGGTGGCTGGGATTGGTGAGGTCCTGAAGGAGACATCAGATCCCACCACTGAGGAGGACTTACCTCTTTATCTTCATCTGGACTACAGTGGTCAATTCCAAGGCAAGAGGGAAAACCCCATTCTTGGTTCTATTGCACAAATTCATTTTATTGATTGATAATTGATTGATTGAGAAAGGGTCTCATTCTGTTGCCCAGGCTAGAGTGCAGTGGTGGCTTCATAGTTCACTGCAGCCTCAAATTCTGGGGCTCAAGTGATCCTCCTGCCTCAGCCTCCCAAGTAGCTAGGACTACCAGGACTACCAATGCAAGCTACCATGGCTAGCTAATTTTTCTATTTTTTTGTAGAGACAGGGTCTTGCTCTTGCTCAGGCTGGTCTCAAACTCCTGGCCTCGGCTTGGCGCCTATGGCTCAACTGGCTAAAGCGCCAGCCACGTACACCGAGGGTGGCGGGTTCGAATCCCCAGCCTGGACCCGCCAAACAACGACAGCTGCAACCAAAAAATGGCTGGGCGTTGTGGCAGGCGCCTGTGGTCCCAGCTACTTGGGAGGTGGAGGCAGGAGACTTGCTTGAGCCCGGGAGTTGTAGGTTGCTGTGAGCTGTAATGCCATGGCACTCTACCCAGGGGGATGGCTTGAGGCTCTGTCTCAAAAAAAAAAAAAAAACTACTCGCCTCAGGCAATCCTCCAATATCAGCCTCCCTAAGTGCTATGATTACAGGTGTGAGTTACCACCCCGGCCATATTTTTAAGAGGAAATTTGTATTCCACTCTTAGAAATGGAAAATCAGTAGCCCCTGCCACAGAAAGAAAGTAATTAAGAAATAAAAGCAAGACAAGCCTAGGAGTATTATTGAACTGTTACCAGCACCTGTTGCCTGCAGAACACACTTGAGGCTGGCTCTCTAGGTTACAAAAGACCAGCAAGAATCAGAGTGACCTTACAGACATACTAGCATCCAACTGAGACTTTCTCCTTAATGTAATAAGACCAATCAAGAAGGGATTAAATAGGGAATAACAAAAATAATCACTGAATTCCTTCAGTCAGCACCTGCTGAGTGCAAACACCACAATGTAACAGTGATTTTCAACTGGAGTACCATCGCACACCGGCGTGCCATGAAAGGATCTTGGGTGTGCCTCCAAAATTTTTAAGGATCATTAAATAAATTATTTTTGAAAGAAGCTCAAAGCACATTAAGTATATTCTTTTTTTTAAAAAAAGCTTTTTTTTTGATCAACATAATTTAAGTAAGTCATGGAAGTTTAACTATAGATTCAAGTGTGCTCTGAGATAAAAAAGGCTAAAAAACAAAGGTCACTTCTTCCAGGAAGCCCACTCTGACATGCCCCTTAAAAAGCTACACTTCTCCTGCTATAACATTTGTCATGGCGTATTGTCATCCCGGCCAGAGTATAAACTTCCTAAGAACAACCAGTAGGTCTGTCTTGCTTACCTCACTATCCAGGAACCCTTACCCCCAAGAGGGCCTAGAGCACAGGTGCTGAGTGAGCAGATGAATGAATAACACAGGAATAACTGAGTGAGCTTCTCTGACTTTGGTCCTGCTGGCCCCCTACCAGTAAAGCCTTTCTTTTTTCTTTCTTTCTTTCTTTCTTTCTTTTTTTTTTTTTTTTTGAGATAGTGAAGCCTTTCTTTCCTTCTCCCTCCTCTCACCCAAACCCCACACTCTCTATCCTTCAGGGCCCTGCTGAAGATCCCACTTCTCCAGGAGCCCTGTTTGAACCAAGTGACCCATGCTGAGCTCTCTAGCCTCTGAATATTCCATTGCTGGCAATGCCCATACTTGGGGCACATTCAGTGTCACAGTCTGGTATGTCCCCCACACCTCCAGAGGGGGACACAAAAAACCACAGGTCCTCAAGGAACACTATGGAGTGA
The DNA here is from genome assembly GCA_963575145.1 of Galago senegalensis. NCBI lineage: Eukaryota > Metazoa > Chordata > Mammalia > Primates > Galagidae > Galago > Galago senegalensis. The sequence continues at coordinate 44,404 of CAUYTI010152634.1, read as the reverse complement.
CTCACTATGGTTCATCCTTCGTAGCGGCAGCTGTGCTGGGTCTCAGGCACTGTTTTAGTTTCCTGTTGCTGTAGAACAAATTACCACAAACTTAGCATCTTAAAATGGAACAAATATATTGTTTTGAAATTCTAAAGGTCAGAAATGGGTCTCATGGGGATAGAATCAAGGTGTTAGGAGGGTGGAAGTCCTTTGTGGAGGCACCAAGGAGACTCCATTTTGTTGCTTTGGGGGGCTTCAGAGGCTGCCAGCATTTCCTGGCTCTTGGCCCCCTCCCATCTGCAAAGCTGGCAATGGCCGTGGGAGTCTTTCACCCTCTGCATGACGCTAAAATTCTTCTGCCTGCCTCTCTCATCCAACCTTGTGATTACAATTCAAAATCCATAACTTAACCACATTTGCAAGTCCCTTCTGCTGTTCAAGTAACATATTTACAGGTTCCAGGGATTGGGATGTGGACATCTTTGGGGGCTCTCCCTCCCAGAATAGCTGCCCTTGTATGCTACTAATACTTGATATTTACTGTTTCAAGCACATTATACAACAGTGAAGAATAATGTGATGCCAATGTGATAATTTTCATTTTCAGATGAGGACAGGTTAAATAACTTCGCAAGAGGAAGAGCTGGGATTTGAACCCAGGCAATCTGGCTGCAGGTCGTACCTTCCTGGCATGTAGGCTACACTTTTTCTTGGGCACCATTATTGCTCCCAAGACAGGCACTGACAGCATGGGAGCAGACCAAGCAAGGTCCAAAGACCAGCTCAGGGGGAGAATGTTCTAGGTTAAGCCCCTATCTGGGTTATAGATTCTTGGCTAGTCCTCTCTCATCTTAGCCCTTTCTCACCATCCTACCACTCAAACTCCAGTATAGGCACCTAATCCGTTATCCAGGGCACGGGGGGGGGGGGGGGAGGGAGGGAGGGGTATTGCAATGATTCTTTTTTAGTGGCTCCGGGCAGTTAAACCTGGAAAAGTTCCTGTGTGCCAATACCACTCAAATTCACCCCTGTCCTCCCCCAGCATCCATACATCCAGGGAATGTAAGTCCTATAGGAGGCAAATCGAAGCAAATCAATCACTATTTACCCAGCTCCCTGACACTTGACCTGGAATAGAACACATAAGCCTACTATAGGTAGCAGGTGAAGAGGGTATGGCTTAACATTTATGGTGCCCTCGCTAGGGGCAGGTGTGATATACCTACTAACTCATTTACTACAACATCTCAAGAGGTACTGTTACCTCCTACCCTATTTCACAGATAAGGAAACTAAGGGAACAGAGAGGTCATTTAACTTACTTAAAGGTCACACAGCCAGTAGATGGAGGAGCTGGATTGGATCCATTCTCCACATTCTCTGTAAGTAGAGAACAGATGGTTGAGCAGCCCATCTGCAAAGCCCCTTTTGTGCCTTCCCAACAAAACCTGTTTTTTTAGACTCACTATGCTGGGCTCCTGGTTTCTGAGTCAACCAGATTTCTTTTTTCTTTTCTTTTCTTTCTTTTCTTTTTCCTTTGGAACAGAGTCTCGCTCTGTCACCCTGGGGTTGAGTGCCATGGTGTTATAGATCATAGCAACCTCAAACTCGTAGGCTCAAGCAATCCTCATGCATCAGCTTCCCAAGTACTGGGGCTACAAGTGCCCCCCCACAACACCCAGCTAATTTTTCTATTTTTAGTAGAGATGGGGTCTCTACTCTTGCTCTGGTTGGTCTCACACTCTTGAGCTCAAGCATTCTACCTACTGTGGCTTCCCAGATTGCTAGGATTATAGGCAGGAACCACTATGCACGGCCACAACCAGATTTCTTGAGAGCACCATTATATGTGATTCTCCTACCACATTTCACTATTAACCTCATTTTAAAGAAAAAGACACTGAACTACAGGGAGGCTGCATAACTTGCCAGAGCTCTCAACAGCCAGAAAGCCACAGGTTTAGGATTCAAACCCAGGAGTTCTCATGCTAAAGTCCCCCACATTCCTCCCTCTGCCAAACTGCCCCTGGCCTGAGCAAACCCAGCCTAAAGGCATCCTCCCAGGGAACAAAGTCCCACCAGGAATGCTACTCGGCTTCCCCCCTCACCCAGTGTGTGCTCTCACTTCACTGGGACTTGAGCTGATTCCCCTTCGGGTCCAGGATTTCCTGTCTTCGGGTATCCCCATTAGTCATGGTCTGCAAGCCCTGCGACTGTCTGAGTGGGAGCAAAAACCAGTGTGCGGTGTTCAACTCCTCTGATTAATCAGCTCAGGTCTGGCCCTGCTAGAGTGTGGTTGTTGCCAGAAACAATAATTCTCAGAAAAGCCACCCTCTTTCTCCCTTAAACTGTTCTGAAAGGTACCTGACTCAGTGGTGGCAAATGTTTCTCAGAGGGAAAGTTGTCCTCCTGAACCAGCAGCTGGGTGCTCTGCCTGAGCTCATGTTGATGGTGACAGTGACAATGCATAGCACAAAGGACATCAGCACAAGAGGCCTAGGGCTGCACAGGGATAGAGAGGGGCTAGAACTGGAGTCAAGGGAGAAGGTGCAGACTTCTTCTGTTGTTAGGGGGGATAAAGAGAGATTGCCTCGGAGGCTGGCCAGCTGTGTTAATTGGAAGGATAAACTGGACAAACAGTAATCATCCGTGCACACTCCCAAATATCCACACATTCTTCCATTAATGTTAGTTTGCAATGAGACACATCTGCACATGCTTCTGTATCCGTTGGAGTCTCGGCGGGAAGCAGATGACACTTTTAGGCGTATAATCCATACAAAGGTGTGGACAGGCTAACGGAATGGATGGGGATGGTGCACCACCCTGGCACTGGCAGACCTGGGGATCCGTTACTGTCCCTAAGCCTGCAGGAGGAAGGGGAGAGACGTGCAGCAGAGCAACTCTGGCCAGAGCTGATGCCTTCATCCAAGAGAGGCAGACGACCTGCAGTGACCCTGGAAAAGGACATAGAGACCACCAGTGCCCGCTCTCCTCCTATCCTCTGATCTCTGATTAGTGATTCTCACTGGTCAAACCTGGCAAAAGCCAGAGGGCAGGGAGCATGTGATACAATCCTCAGAGTAGAGGTGTGGAGACTGGATCCGGGTGGGCAAATGAAAAGTGTACAGCACACATTTTCACACATTCCTTCGGCTGCTATTTTCTGGACTACCTGCAGTGTGCCACCCTGGGTTTCAGACTGGAAAAATACAATGAATTGTCCTCAGCCTCTGCATAAAGACTGCCAAGACAACCCACAAGAGAGCAGAAAGGAACAAATGGATGTAAATGTCCCTTGCACTGGGAGTACAGAATTTCTGACCTTGTCTCGGGAGCCCAGCCCAATGTGAGAGATAATTTCTATGGGCAAAAAAAGACAGTTAATAGTGCAGCATTTCAAATCAGCATTCCAAGAGCACAGACCATAATTAACTATTCTCTAGGCTCAGGAGGGCAACATACGCTTCATTTTGCTTTAGTGAGCTGCTTGTTGTTGATAAGACCAGGTTTTATTTACAAAACAACAAATTCTGCTGTTCCTGCCAAGGACTGGACATCTTGACACCAAAAAAACACAGCAAAGTCCAGCCAAAAGATGACTTTGCAGGCAGTCTGATAAAATTCTATGCTTCTCCAAATCTGGCATTTTCTTAAGGAGAGCACGGCCAAAATTGCCAAATCGGTATTCCACCAACCGCTCCCAGATCTTTAAGTAACTGGAATAAGAGCTACAGTGTCTGTCTCTAAAAAGTTAAGCATCAATCAGCAGAGAGCATGTTCTAATTGAACGGTGTTCAGACTGTGAAAAGTACTAGATAGGTCTGAACACCACAGACTGTGGGACAGAAAAATAAGGTGGGAGACAGGGCCAGCAAGTGTGGCCACACTATGCCCACTCCAGGGGCCAACTGATGGTTTGCAGCACGCATAAGCCCCCTGGGATTGTGTAATGTGGTAGCCCTGACAGCATTTATTCTATGCTAAGTTTAACATAAGACATGCTCTGTGTTCCTGAAGGTTACAATCCTGGATCCAGCAACTAACAAGCTTTAAAACATTCCACTTCTGGCTGGGTGCAGTGGCTCATACCTGTAATCCTAGCACTCTGGGGAGGCTGAGGTGGGTGGACTGACTGAGCTCAGGAGTTTGAAGCCAACCTGAGCAAGAGCAAGACCCCTGTCTCTACTAAAAACAGATAATACTAACCAGGCGTTGTGGTGGATGCCTGTAGTCCTAGCTACCAGGGAGCTTGAGGAAAAAGAATTACTTGAGCCCAGGAGTCTGAGGTTGCAGGATTGTCATGCCATGGCACTTTACCCAGGGCAACAGAGTGAGACGGTCTTGAAAAAAAAAATCCACTTGTTTTCTAGATGAAGAAAACATAATCATTGGAAGAAACAGATTCAGAGTCAGAACTCCATTCAAATGCTGCCTCAGTCAGTTGAGAATTGAATGGGTTGGGCAATTCACAGAACCTTAGTTTCTTGATCTGTGAAATGGAGAGAATAAAACTACTTGTTGGGATGAAAGATCATGCATCAACACTGAAGACATACGCATTCAAAAGATAAGAGCTGGCTTGCTGCCTGTAGCACAGTGGTTACGGCGCCAGCCACATACACCAAGGCTGGTAGGTTCAAACTCACCCTGGGCCACAACCTCAACAACAACAAAAAATAGCTGGGCATTGTGGCAGGCACCTGTAGTCCCAGCCTATTTGGGAGGCTGAGGCAAGAAAATCACTTAAGCCCAAGAGTGACACCATGGCACTCTACCCAGGGCTACATAGTGAGACTGTGTCTCAAAAAAAATTTTAAAAAAAGATAAGAGCTGTATATAAGAGGGCATTTGGAATGTACAACAATAATGATAACAGCCAATTATCTATTGAACCCTAATATGTGCTGGCCATTGAACTAAGGGGTTTATTTGTTTGAACTAATGTCATTATCTCTTCCCGCCTTTCAAAGTAGTGTCCTCATGTCACAGACAAATAAATGGGCATAGAGAGATTAAGAGACTTGTCTGAGGTACCAGAGCTGGGATTCATACTCCACAACTATGGATTTCAAAGCCAAACTCTTTTTTTTTTTTTTTTTGGAGACAGAGCCTCAGGCTATCGCCCTGGGTAGAGTGCTGTGGTGTCACAGCTCACAGCAACCTCCAATTTCTGGGCTAAAGTGATTCTCTTGCCTCAGCCTCCCAAGTAGCTGGGACTATAGGTGCCCGGCTATTTTTGGTTGTAACTGTCATTGTTTGACAGGCCCAGGCTGGATTCGAACCCACCAGCTCTGGTGTATGTGGCTGGCGTCTTAGCCGCTTGAGTTACAGGTGCCACCCCAAAGCCAAACTCTTAAAAACTACATTTAGTTTGGCAATTTTTAGAACAAGTGCATTTTTACAGCATGAATACTTAATCCAGAAAACTTCATTTGTGAAGACTGCATGAAGGAGGGATTTTAAAATGAGGACCAGCTGAGGAGGCTGATCTAGTCTCTGAAAGAGCCTTCTGGGAGGATGCTGGGCTGCTGTCCAGCAAAAACAAAGTCCTCTACCCCCTCAACCTCCTGCCAGGGTACCTTCTGTCCTTTTACCCACTGTCCATTTCCTTCCAGAGACTCATCTAGAGGCCAAATCACTCAGAGAGGCTTGCAGAAGGTGAGATAGCTGGTCTTTCTATCTCCCCTGCCTGCAAGCCCAACTGGCCTCCATTCCTAACCCCCCAGCCATCTGTCCTCACGACCAATGGCCCAAGTTTCTGCAGACTCCTGCAGTGACAGTTCCAGACATTCATTTCACAAACAGGAATGGCGCACCCTGCTCTGAGCAGGGCACTGGGCTGAGAACAATGGCCATGTAGAGAGAGACAGCTGTGTGCCAACAACCCCAGTGGGCAGGTAAAGAACACTGGGAAGGGCGCCCAGGGAGCAGAGAGGGAGTATGGCATACATTGGAGCAACCAAGAAGGCTCCATAGGGGAGGTGACTTTGGTTTCCTACAGCTAGGGCAGAAGTTCAGGAGATGGGAGACAGGAGCTCTTTGGAGTGAAGAGGCCACAAGAGACAAGGTGTGCAGGTGGGAAAGAGCAGAAGGAGCTGAGGGAACAGCTAAGGGTGGCTGGGACAGGATGCAGAAGGAGCCTATGTGGCCTTGGGCAAGTTATTTGACCTTTCTGCACCTCATTCCCCAACACACAAAAGGGGAATAATAATAATATCTACTTCATAGAGCCCTGAGGATCAAATGAATCAATGCACTAAGTGTTTAGAACAGCTCCTGCACAGTAAATGCTGGGTGTGGCTACTGTTACTGCTATTAATTGGAAGCATGCTGTGGTGGAGGGCACTAAGGCCTCCTTTACTGAATTCTTCATAAAATCAGTAGGATGTTCTCTGACCCAGGAGGCAAACCTAAGCCCACAGCCCCAGGCTGGGCTAGCCCTGCTGAGCTCTGGGCAGGTGGAGGGAGGCCCAGAGCCACAACACCACACTGTATTTACTCATTGGCTACTGACCTGATGGGACACTGGCCCTGAAAAGGACAGAAAGGCCACTCATGGACTCTTCTTCCAGGTTCTCAATTTGAGGTTGTGGAGAGAGGCTGGAGATAGTCAGAGCCCCTGGGAGTGGATGTGGATGAAGAAGGAGCCTTGTCCTTTTATAGGCAGGCCCACTATGAGCCCTGACAATGCTCCAGCGCCTGTCCCCAGGACAAGATGAGGGAGGGATGGGGGAAGGGTGCAGTACCTCCAGGACAAGTGCGTGGGCTCCACTTAGCCACCGAGGCCCTTCCTGGGAGGCGCCTGTGGTCAGTGAACTGGCAGGGCTGGGTGTGTCCGACGGGGTGGGTGGGAAATTAGGGAACAACGTGGCCCCGAGTTCCGAAGTTGGAAGAGCGCCGCGGATGTCCCCAGGCCACCCCCAAAAGCCAGGTGCACTGGAACAGAAGGGGGGCGCGGATACCACGCAGGGCCACGCGGTTGGCACCCCAAACCGGCGCCCGCAGGTACGTGTCCCGCGTAGGCCATGCCCCTTCCTCTTGCCACGGTTAATGGGTCCTACGCACGCGAGGCTGCGGAAACCGCGTGCGGCCGCCCGGGCTCTGGCAGCCAGCTCTGCGCCTTCCCGCCGCAGCTCCGCGGGCGCGCGCTCCGGGAGAGAAGGCAAGTGCCGGAGCGGGAGCGGGAGCGGGAACGGGAGTTCGTGCGCGCCACCCGCGGCTAACACCGCACGTCCCCACCGGCGCGGCCGGGACCGCCCAGTGGCTGTTCGCGAGCGCTGGCGCGTCCTCCTCCCTCTCCCGGCTAGACTGTCTCTGCCTGTGGTCGCCGCCCGGTTTAGCAGCCACCCCCTGGGCTGGCTCGGTAGCCACCTGGTAATTACTCCCAGACCCCAAAAAGGTGTAAGACTAGAGCTAACCCTTCACTTCCCAGAGCTCGGCGGCACAGGCGATCCAAAGATTCCGTTTGGGTGTTTGTTTGCCCCCACCCCTTGGCGACTGAGAGTTCCGTCCTGCCCAGGGACGGAGACCCAGACAGGCCCCTCTGCCGCCGGGGGAGGTGGGTGGGGTCACTGGCTGTAGACCCCTCCACTCTGGCAGTCAAATAGTCCAAGGGAGACAGCAGCGTTATGAAACAATGCTAGTCCACCAGCTGGAGAACAGTGACTGCGGTGGCGGTGGCGAGACGGCACGGGCAGCAGAAGGCTCTGAGATTTAGCGGCTGGCAGAGGAGAGAGCCTGCCCTGGAGGCTGTGTGGCTTGGGGCAGGGTGCTTGCTGTAACCAAGATAAGGAATATTAGCCACCTCACAGAGGGGTAAGAGGAGGAAAAAGATGTGAGAATGGTTTGAAACTACCCAAATCTGAGAAGGTATCTGCCCTCACCCTACCCCACCCCCCACAGGTAAGCTTCCGAAAGAGGGAGAGAGAATTCCCAAGCTTAACAGTGGAAGTGGGGCTGGACAATAGATGCTAGAGCCTGTGTGGAGAGGAGTAATTTCACTTGAGAGCCCAGTCCCAGAACCAGATGGCCGAGGAGTCCAAATCCCAGCTTTAACCTGTTGTAGAACTATTGCCTCGGGCAAACCACCTCTTTTTAAGCCTCCGTTTCTTCTGTTAAATGGGCATCATAATAGAGCTTTCTTCCCAGGGTGGTTACAAGATCGTGCAAATAAAGCTCTTCCCCTGAAAGCAGTGCAGTACCCCCTACATGCTGGCTCTGAGTACTCTTGTCATTACTGTCATGTTGCACTCTGGGGCAAAGTGCACCCTGTAAGGAGAGAAGACTCACCTAATAGGAAACAAAGAATGGAAAACAGGTTCAAGGCAACAACTACAAGTATGGAGACATCCATGGGTTGGTGGTGTTCAAGGAGGTGTGCCTTACAGAGTGCCTGGCTGATGGAGGACTCTGGAAGGATTGTGTACTCAGTGTCAGCAGCAGTGAGGATGATGATGGTGTGGGGGAGGAGTGAACAGGAATGTCAGAATTCCTGTATCATTCTTCCTAGCTGACTGGTCAAACAAGATGTTTTAACTTTCTGAGCCTTAGTATCTCACTGGGAAAGTGGAGGTAATATTGCCTGCCTCACAGAATTGTTATGAAAATTAAAATCAAATAATCATATACAGGGTGGCTATAAAGTTTGTGTGTAGTTTTAAATTGCACTGTATATGAATCCATTTAACATTGTATATGAACCCAACACATGAAAGGCTCTAAAGTGATTTGGGGGGAATCATAATTATGTTCTAGTTATCTGTTCCTGTGTAACAAACCACATTAAAAGATACTAGTTTAAAATAACACTAATTTATTTTGCTCATAAATCTGTAATTTGGGCAGAGCTTAGTGGGGATGGCTTACCCCTGCTCTTCACAGCATCAGTCAAGATGGCCCAATTGCAGCTGGAGGATCCTCTTCCAAGATCACATACTTGTATATGGCAGGCAAGTTGACCCTGGCTGTCAGTTAGGGGCTCAGCAAGGGCTGTTGGCCAAGGTCTTGGTTCCTCCTACAGTGGGCCTTCCTACAAGTCTGCTTGAGCTTCCTCACAGTATGGCACATAGGTTTCAAGAACAACTATTTTAAGAAATGGGAAATGAGGCTCGGCGCCTTAGCTGATTGAGCTAAGGAATACCTAAGGTGGCGGGTTCGAATCCCCAGCCCCGACCCGCCAAACAACAATAACGGCTGCAACCAAAAAATAGCCGGGCAAGTGGCGGGTGCCTGTGGTCCCAGCTACTTGGGAGGCAGAGGCAAGAGACTTGTTTGAGCCCAGGAGTTGGAGGTTGCTGTGAGCTGTAATGTCACGGCACTCTACCCAGGGGTACAGCTTGAGGCTCTGTCTCAAAAAAAAAAAAAAGAAATGGGAAATGAGAACTGCCAGTCTCTTCAGCCCTGGACAGTGTTGCTTCCATGGTATTTTATTGGTTAGGTCGTCATAGAGTCTACCTAGACTCAAAGGGAGAGGCCTTAGACCCCTACCTCTCAATGAGAAGACGATCAGTTTGCAACCATCTTAGATACATCACAATTTGGAAGTCTTCTCTTTTGCTTTCTTATACTTTTCTTCCCTGGATGCCATGGTGATGTCAATTAATTTTTTGCAAAGCATGAAGTGTTTCTCCCTGGAGAGGACCAGCAGAGACACAGGTTTCCATGACAGGCACAGTCTGTTTTGATCAGAGTCTGTGTCCTTGGGCCTGATTCAGGACTAAGGAAGCAGCCTGGTGCTGCTGGTAGCCTATCTAGCATCTTTTTCTTAGAACCTATGAGATTTCAGCTCTGTCAACCCATGCCTTTAAAACAAGACAGAAAGAAGCCACAGAGAGCAATTTGGATTTAGGAAAATAGATTTTAGCAGGTGGCCTGGGGTTCAGTGTAATGAGCATCTCAGCAGATCTCAATTCCCTGGAGATGTCTGTTTGTTTTTCAAGAGGTCTGCTGCCTGGGTATTTGGAGTGACTGTTGTCATACATTATTAGGCTATTAATTGATAGGTTGGAACACTGTGGAGGCAGATGGGGGTGGCAGGCTGGGGGGTTGCCATGGCAATCTCCAGGCCTGCAGTCTGTGCTGTGGGCCTCAAACAGGAAAGATGTCCCAGCAGCTCAGACTGCAGGTCCTCTCAGACCACAGACTCTGCTGGCTGGAAGTCTCCCTCTCAACATCAAGCTTCCTTTGTAACTTTGTCCCCACCCTCAACCACCTGCACATACCCAGAGGCCTGAGAACCCTCTTCCTGTTGCCTGCCTGTCTCTTCAGGTGGTTAGTTTCTCACTTCAGTTTCAGCCACATGGGTCTTTCAGGCGGCTGCAGAAAGAAAGGGAATTTAGATTCATTTATTTATTTGAATGTTTGACATGTTTTTTGGTGTTTATTTTCCCCGGGGGAGAACAAAACAGACCCAGCTCTTCCTTCCCAACATAGCTTTCTGACGAAAGGGGGTGATAGGCATTAAGAAGTCATACAAATTCACTTGGATTACACTGGCAATTATTAAAATACAGCAAATCAGACCTTGACTTGAAGCCCCGTGCTTCCACTTGCTAACTGTGACTGTGGTCTTGGACAACGCTAAGTTCTCTTCAAGGGTGAAGCTGGGATAAAATTCATGTTTACTCCACAGATTACTGTGATAATCATCAAAGCAGCGTATGGAAAGCACAGTGCCTTACACAAAGCTCAGGGACCCCCTGTGCTTCCTTGCTCAGCATCTGTTCTCTGTTTGGAACTCACCAGCCACTTTCTTTCCGTATGGGAAGCCCTGGTCCCAGCTCTCTTGCAGCACAGTGATAATATACCCTGGCCTCGGGGCAGCGCCCATATGGCAGAGGTGGCAGGTTCAAACCCAGCCCCAGCCAAAAACTGCAAAAAAAAAAAAAAAAAATACCCTGGCTTCACCTTCAGACCAAGTGAGGCCAGGGAAGATGCAAAGGCTCCAAAGCAGGATCAAGTTCAAGTTAATGTTGTGGGAGCATGTTGGAGAGAGATACCTTTGGTGTGAAGGAAGCGATATCTGGCATGACCTTAAAACAGTCATTCTCCAGCTTTGGTGTGTGCCCAGGAGAATTACGGAAAATGCTGCCTTTTGGATCTCATCCCTAAGTGTCTCCTATGCAGTGAGTCCAGGCCAGGGCCTAGGAATCTGCATTTAACAGATTGCTGTGGTGTCCCAAGGCTCACCTGAGAAACATGAGAAAAACTGCCTTAAGGAAGGGGAGAAAAGTATGGGGGTTGTGGACAAGGGACATTTGGGATGGGGAACAGAGACTAGGAAGAGGGTTAGCCACAAGTTGGGCCTCATAGCACAGGGTGTGCCAAGAATGTACAGGGACCTCCTCTCTCACTGCATGCTTTGGCTGTCTGTCCTCCAACCTAGGGCCCAGCTCGAAGCCCACCCCTACCCAGAGACTCCACCTCAACTCCCCTGAGAACTCATCACTGGTTGGTTCTTGTGGCTTTGGTTTACTGCCTTTTCTCTCTTCTTTGACGTAGGGGGGCATTGTCCAGATTATCTTTCCTTCCTCCTGCCTTTCTGCCTTTTCTTCCTCCTCCCCACACCCCCTTCTTTCGGGTATCAAGTATGTATTTTGTCCAAACACTTGTATAACACCATACTAATTGCTGTAACACGAAAGAGATAAACAGGCCTCGGCTCATGGACCTGGGCACTTGTTAGACCTGCAGAAACGGGCCCCACTGCAGAGCTGCCGAACCGGATGCAGCTGCACTTTAACGAGATTCCTGTGCACACTGACACTTGGGAAGTGCTGCTGTTTAGAGTTCAAGTATAGCAGGATGGGTGTGGGAGGCAGAATAATCCCCTCCCGAAAGATGCCCAATTCCTAATCTCTATAACCTGTGACTGTGTATCCTTATGTGCCAAAGGGGGATTAAGGTAGCAGGTGGAATCAAGGTTGCTGATCAGCTGACCTTAAAGTAAGGAGATTATCCAGTGTTATCACAAGGGTCATTAACCCGTTTATGCCTGAGGTTGAAATTATTGAATTTTTTGCATGACTTTCTGCAGCAGTGACTAACTCTGTGCACCACATGATAACATGTACTCTCAAGAGGTAGACATGTGTGAAAAATCAGACCTTGGTGATGACCTTGAGCAGTAAGATATAAATAACTCCCGCAGCACTACCATCCCAATAATGGGACGTGAGGCATAAATGAGTTAAAAATGGAGGCGGGAGGTGGGAGAATCAGATCAGAGGAGACATGAGGATGGGAACAGAGGTTAGAGTGATGCAGCGTGAGAAGGACTCAATTCACCCTTGCTGGCTTTGAAGACAGAAGGGTGTCACAAGCCAAGGAATGCTGGGAGCCTCCAAAATCTGGAAAAAGCAAGTAAAGGGAAAGGGATTTCCCCCTCAAGCTGCTAGGAGAAATGCAGCCCTATAGACAGTTTGATTTTAGCCCAGTAAAACCCCGTCAGAATTGTGAGGTAAGAAAACCCCTAACAAACTGTGAGGTAAGAAATTTAGGCTCAGCGCTTGTAGCTCAGTGGCTAGGGTGCCAGCCACATACACTGGGGCTGCTGGGTTCAAACCTGACCCAGGCCTGTCAAACAACAATGACAACTACAACAACAACAACAAAAATAGCCGGGCGTTGTGGGTGCCTGTTGTCCCAGCTACTTGGGAGGCCGAGGCAGGAGAATCATTTAAGCCCAAGAGTTTGAGGTTGCCATGAGCTGTGATGCCACAGCACTCTACCAGGGCAACATAGTGAAACTCTATCTTGAAAAAGAAAAGAAAAGAAATTTATGTTGCTTCAAGCCCCTCCATTTGTGGCACTTTGCTGCAGTAGCAATAAAGCACTAATACAGTCAAGAGCCCTGTCTTTGGAGTCAAACAGCCCTAGGTTCAAATCAGAGCTCCTCTGTTTACTGGCTGTGCGATCCTGGGCAAAGTTGCTTGTAGCCTTTGAGTCTCATTTGCCTTGTTTATTAAAAACCAAGGAGGATCCCTGCCACATTCGGTTGACATGAGGATTAAAACAAGTTATTTGGTGATGACACAGGCCTGTAGCCCCAACTACTTGAGAGGCTGAAGTAGGAGGACTGCTTGAGCCCAGGAGTGCAGGCTGCAGTGCATGATCACGGCACCTGTGAATAGCCACTTTACTCCAGTCTGGACAACGCAGTGAGACTCCGTCTCTGGAAAAAAATGAAAGATAAAACCAGAAGGGATTTGGGAGGTGCACAGCACAGTACCTGGTTCCTTTGGAAGGTGCTTTGCACAGTACCTGGTTCCAAGTACATGCTCAGGAAATGGTAATGATCGCTCTTGGTACTTAGTTGCTCCAAGCTCTTCTCTGACCCCACAAGGGCCTTGGTGCCAAACACTTTGCTAAATTCTCTGCTGTCCCTTCTCTTGGTTGTTGAAGCTTCCTACAGAGCCTCCTTAACTCAATTCTGGCCGCCTTTGGACCTGCAACAGTGCATCATTGCCAGGTGCCCAGGTGACCTTTGCATTGCCTCCTTGGATGTCATTGTGTGCTAAAGTGGAAGACCAGGATGGCCTTCAAGACACATGTCTTCAGTCAAGCTGCAGATGGCTAATTACAGGCACCTCTTATATTTGTCAAGGCCCTTGGGGAACTTCTAAGGTCTCTACCCGACTAGCATCAAATCAGTAGAGTAATTTGTATAATCTCCAATTCCCTATGGAGAATAAGGTGGTGCTCCCTAATGGAGTCTCACCATGGTGTCCTGCTCATCCTCTGCCTCATCTTGGGTGGATCAGATGGTGGGCAGGACTTTCTAGCCTGAGGATTGGTGCCGCATCACCATCAACTTTATTATCATCACCACCACTAGCACTATCACTGTTGCACCCACACTAACACTTCAAGGACCTACTGAATGCCAGGCACTTGCTGGTCCTCATCTCCTTTGATTCCCAGAGGAGTCCATTGGGCAGCAAGGCATATGATTATCAAGGTCACGTAGCCGTAAAGGGGCAGCATGGGGACTTGACCTCCATAGTCTGGCTAAGAGCCTCTGCTGTCAACCTCTGTCCCACACTGTCCCTGATGTGCCACATGCTAGAGGCCTTACATGGTGCCACCAGCTCAGGGAAGACTTTGGAGTCCTCTCTATGCTGATTGCTAGCCTGCCTATATCTCTGTGAGACTCGGGATTCCTGAAGGCCTCGTGATCTTGGGCCCTTTTGTCCTCACAGCAGCCTCTAGAGATGCCTGGAGCAGAAGCTTCTGTTGGGGGCACAACAGGGATATCCAGAGCTCAGTCTAGCATTCTGGGGCTGCCATCCCTGTGGGGATCTATGATGCTTCGTACCTGCCATTGCTGGAGAGAGGGGGAAAAATGAATATAGGTGGCAGGCCTGATCCAGAGTAGGCTGGGACAGTCTATCTTTCCAGGATGGGAGGAGCCCCAGGGGGCGGGAGCACCCCACAGGGCTCAGGCATTTTCACCTCTGGTCAGTGGCTGCTCCTAAGATTCTGCCACTCTAGGCTGAAGGGCTAAAACCTGAGAGAGGCCTGTGGCTGTTCTTAAGGCTGAGTTTCTATTACAAAACTGCTTTCACTTAGTTGTAGGTTTACTTGGAGAAGTTTACAGAGTGAGTGGAGATTATGGGGCCTCTGCTTGATGTCGCTACTACCTGCAGTCCTTCCTATTTAGGTTAACGACAAGATCCCAGTGACAACAAAGAACACAACGTGGGCTATTTTTTCCCTTACTGGGTGAGCACATGGGCTCATCCAATTTGAGCAAAACTGAAGTAAGCTTCACGCTTCATTCTGCTTCAGGAAGGAAAAAGGGTCCCTGCTCCAGGTGAGGTGTGGGACATGCTGCCAGCAAGGGGCTGAGCTGCATGGCACAGCCTGCTGGTCCCTGGAAGTGCTGGGGGAGGGAAGAACACAGTGCCATCAGTGGTTCCAGGGGGTGCAGACAGTGATGGTATAGGCCGTCTGTTTGTGCATGTCCCATTAGGCTGGACTGCCCAGTAGAGAAGGCCACAGGTGCTCCCTCTGGTAGAGTGTGTCCTGGGGGGGTAGACACTGCTCTCTTAACTCTGTACTGACCCTCTAGTCCTTACATATGACATCAAGGAAGCCGTCCGCACCTCTACAACTTAGAAACATCAGAGTCTAAATGCAAACTGTTGAACTATTAAAAGTTGGAGCCATTTATTTGCCTATGACTTAAGGCTTACAAAAGCAACTGACACAGGAGACAGTTGTTTTGTTGTTGTTGTTGTTTTCCAGGAGACAGTTTTTAAAAGGCCCACTCCATGGCAGCATTTGTTCCCCAGAATGCACTGAAGTGGGCTTTTCTTGGACCCTTGCAAACATGGAAGGAAGTGGGTCCTTCTGGAAGTGGGTCCCACAGGTTACCAGGAGGAGCTTGCAGCCCCAGTGAGCCCCAGGCATGGAGTCTGTGGGCTACCTGGCTCCGTCACCATGTTCTGCCTGTGAGCAGCTTCTAAGGGGACTACCTTGGAGGGAGGTGGCAAAAGCAAAATTGCACAGCAGCTAAAGTCAGCAGTCATGGCTTTCTCACCATTGAGCTGTCCGGTGATGGCCCATGCCATCTATAAAATGAGGACTCTTAGCTAGGTAACCTCTGGGGATCCTCTCGGCCCTGCTGTGCTGAGAGTATAAGAGGGAGGTAGTTTATTAAGTGCTCCTGAGAGCCAGAAGACCCCAAGAGGCTGGAGCCCATGTGACCCCTGCTGTGGGCCACACAGTTTAAAACATCAGTGCTCAGAGGCTTCACTCCACTGCCGTGGCTCTGTGGTCTGCAGGGCGTGATCCCACTTATCTTCACCACATGAGTGGTTCCCATCTTGCTGCACTTTAGAACCATCCATGGAGCTTTGCAAAACTCCATATAGCACCTCACTTCCAGAAAGCACCATTTAATTAGTGGGCCTGGGCATTGGTGTTTTTTATATACTCCCCAGGTATTTTCTCATGCACATGGCCAGGGTTGAGACCCACTGACCCAGATGTTGGCAGCTTCTTTGTCCTTTCCTGTTTTCCTGCTGTTGTTGCCAGTGTCCACCCTAAAGCACTGACCAGGGTGTGTTCTGGGTGGGGGCCTGAGTGGCCCAGGGGTTCAGTATCCTGTCTCTCCTTATACCCTGCAAGTGGTCAAAGATGGCTTGACAGAGATAATAAGCACACACACACCCCTTCCTCCTAAACCCCTCCACCTCCCCAGTTTCTGAGGGCCCTGCCTTTCATTCCAGCTCTAATATCCCCCTTCCCAGGGCTGCTGGCTGACTCTGGAAAGCAGGGAGGATGCGAGGAGGGAGCAGCTCCCCCGCTGCTGCTGCCACTGCCGCTGCTGCTGCCGCTGCCACTGCTGCTGCCGCTGCCGCCTCTGGCTGGCGAGCGGTTCCTCAGCAACCGCCCAGCCTGACACCAGATTGGAGTTCACATGATTCTGCCTCAGCGCAGGAATGGGCAGCCTCGGGCTGGGGATTTTCTAGCTAGAGCCGGGAGGTTGGGTCTGCGGGAAATCGCTGGAGGGAAAGCTGGGGGCCTGGTTGCCCAGCTCCTGCAGGAAGCCAGGCTGTTTGAGGTTTGCTGCAGCAGAGTCATAGAGGACTGGTGCCAGACACCCTCTCAGAGGACACCCTCGGCCTGATTCCCGGAACAGTGGCTCCTGCCCCTACCTGGCTGCAGAGACCACACGGCCTTGCTGAGGACGGAGGCTCAGGAGAACCCAGCAGAGCAGGTGGTGAGGTTCCATCCAGCTATTTCCAAACTGCCGGTCATGTGTATGAGAAATCAATTTAGTAGTTCATGACCTGCATTTAAAAAAAAAACAAAATAGAATAGAAAATATAAGGGTACGTGGCAAGTAGCAGGGTAAGTATTGTTTGGGGGAAGTTGTTCCTTTTTACAGATGCATGCGTGTGTGTGCAAGTATGCGTGTTCAGGGTCGCAACGTAAAGCATGTTTCTTGCTGTGGTCAAAAAAGCTCAAAGGCAGCACGTTGGTGCCTGGACGCTGGAGTTCTGGATTCAGACCGCCCTTGCTCCCAGACTTACCCTGTGAGCTTGAACAACTGGCTTAGTCTCTCTGGGCTCCTGTAATATGGTTTAGCAATGCCAGCCCCACCTGATGCACAGGGACCTTGTGAGCCCAAATGGGACTGAACTTTGAAACAGTTGCAAGGGTGTTAGAGATGAGACTCTGTTGTCTGTGAGGCTGCTATTTGGGGGAAAGACGGGGACTAAGGAATAATGCAGCTTGATATCTGCTCCTCCTTAGAGGGAAATGAAACACTTTTAGGAAATAAACTAAGCTGGTTTAGAGCATGTAGAGGTTTGGCCCGCTAAAGAGATGGGAAACTGGACCCACAGGATATTCCCCAGCTCTGTGGTCTTGGGGCAACCCTGGGCACTGTGAGTAACCGTCTGTGTGTGTTGTGCGTGCCACATGGAAGAGCAGGCTGATGAGTTAGATTACTGTCTATGTGCAGGCTGAAGTCCAGCATTTAGGCACCTCCACCTTCTGACTTAGAACGTGCAAGAGACTCCTAGCTTACGTCAAAGGGGACTTTCCTTCCTGTTGGAGTCTTAATTTCTCTTGGTCATTAAAGTCCTTGGAGGGCTCTATGCTGATTAGCATTTGTCTAAAGATTTGCTTTTATGTGTTGGGTCAGTCTGTGTGTAGTTTTTCCTCAGTTTCTTAATTCTTAATTAAGAATTTCTTAATTCTTTTCCCTAGCACCCTCCACCCTGAGAACCCACAGACTGGGTGGGGTGAATTTTCCTCAATGGGTGTTAAAGACATGGTAAGCCTGGTGACTCTCGCAATGGCATCTGTGAGTTCTGGGCCTTAGCTGAGCTCAGGGATCAAGGGTTGTTGTTTAGGGACTATTGTGATAAAGAGAGAGCATGGCCTCTGGGAAGGTGTGGGCCAGTCTGAGTTCAAAACCTGGCCCACCACAGCCCAGCTGTGCAGTCTAGAGCAGGTTGGTTCATCTCTCCGAGCCTCAGTTTTTTCAACTGTAAAGTCAGGGCTGAGGACGGTGATGTTGAAAGAGAGAATGAATGTGTTGAAAACTGCCTGGCAAGTAGAGGGCTCTTGACAGATGTGCCTTGATTCTTCCACGTATCTGTGTTTTTCCATTTACAGAACACTTTTGCACCCACTGTGTTCTCTGATTTATTGAGGATCAAGGTTTCTATGGAGACAAGGCACAGAGGGGACACTTCTGGCAAGATGTAGTTTCCATGTGGGGACATCTCCACTGTCCCAACATCCAACGTCAAAACCTCCCACCCATCTACCTATCCATCCACGCAGCCACTTACCTGCCCCCACCCTGTGTACCCCTTTACTCATTTATCTATTCATCTCCCTCTTACTCATCCATCCATCCATCCATCTATCTAACAAACAATTATTCAGAGCCCTTAAGGACCAGGCACCAGGTTTGTCCCTGGCTGTTTCTAATCTCTCTTATAATTAGTTGTTAGTTCCTACAGCCTCTTGGGTCTCCTCTCTGGCCATGCTGACCTCATACCTACATCTAGTCATGCCAAGGTACTACCAGCTCCCCAAAGGTGCCCATTCTCGTCCTCTTGCGCACATTTTCCACAAGCAGAAACTCCCCTCTGCTTAGGCAGCACCTCCTTCTTCTCCTGGTCTTATTGTAACCATCCCTGCTCATAAAGCCTTTCCCTGCTGGGTTAGGTCCGGTCCCTTCCTATGAACTCTCACAGAAGGAAGTCTGTGCTCTCTTTCTGAGCTGGGTTCACTTGTCTTTTCCCCTCTTCCAGATGATGAAGAGCTACTTGACACCAGGGGCCAGTGTCTAGTGTAGTGCCTTCTGCCTTCCACGTAGCCTTCTGTGGAGTAGACGCTTGGTGAGTATTTGTGGTATGAATGAATACTTGGGTGGATGGATGGACAGACACATGGGAAGACTGAAGAGTCATGGACCCATTTGTAGCAGGGTGTGACTTAAATTTGTGTTTAGAAGGTGACTTTGAGGGTGGTGAGGGGAAATAGGAAGCCGGGTGGGAGATTGTGCTGACTCTTGACCAAGCTGATCTAGGATGCTAGTGAGAGAGCTGAAGAGGAAGAGATGGATGTGAGAAATGCTTAGGAGTGGCTCAGTGCCTGAAGCTCAGTGGTTAGGGTGCCGGCCACATATACTGGGACTGGTGGGTTCAAACCTGGCCCAGGCCTGCTAAAAACAACAATGACAACTACAACAAAAAAATAGTCAGGCATTGTGGCGGGTGCCTGTAGTCCCAGCTACTTGGTAGGCTGAAGTAAAAGAATTGCTTAAGCCCAAGAGTTTGAGGTTGCTGTGAGCTGTGATGCCACACACTCTACTGAGGGTGAGATAGTGAGACTCTGTCTAAAAAAAAAAATACTTAGGAGTTATAGATCTTGGTAAATCAACAAGTGCTGTGGATGAGGCTGAGGAAGGAAGCTGAAGGCCAGCTACCAGGCATGAGCCACTGGGCAGGGGCAATGCCTCCTCCAAGAACAATTAATGAAGAAAATGATGGCCCTAGTAGGGGCCTCACTGAGAGGCAAGATAAAGGTGGTTATGTCAACTTGCAGGCTGGGAGAAGTCTGGGGAGTCATCAGAGTGTAAATGGGGTTGAAACCATGGAGGAGTCTCCATCCCACAGAGAGTACAGGTAGAGTAAAAACAGCGAACCACCTTTTACTGTGCGTGGGAGAGATACCCACACATGCATTGAACCTTGCCTCGTGTGGTGGTAACTTGTGCGTGTGGCATGCCTATCTTATGTGGTTGGGGGTCTTCTGAGGGTGGGAGCCATTTCTTGTTTATCTCTGAGTCCCCCATGTCTCGCCTGTTACCATGAACCTTGTCCCCCAGATACTTGTCCAGGGAAAGCTACAGGTACTGGGTTGTTGGGCAAGCTGATTTATCTCACTGGATCTGTTGACTTGTCTCTAAAATGGAGGCAATAACAGGGCTATTTTGAAGATTGGACAGGAGGACAGAAGTAAAAAGCTCTGTAAACTGTAAAATATTTTATAAATAAAAGCTGTCAGTATTTGGATCGGTTCAACCACCATTTCTTGAGAGCCTGAATCAGTCTGGAGCTCACCCAAGGGTTGTTTATGTCCTGGTTCTGCCCATGAGGCTCTGCTGGGTCTTAAGTTCCCCTTCTGGCTGCCTCTGTTCCTGTGCCTTGGGGACTTGGGTAGGATGCATGCCCAGGAACTGAACCCTAGATCTTCTAGACTCTCCTAGCACCTTGCTACTCAGAGTGTGGCCCATGGGCCAGTGACACACCTATGGCCTGGGAGCTTTGTGAAATGTAAATTCTAGAGCCCCACCTCAGATCCGATGAGTCTGAAACTCTGAAGGTGGTGGGTGGGCTTAGCAATTAGTCTCTGATGCACCTGGGTTCAAGAACCACTGCTCTAGAATACCAAAACCCTTTTTTTGCTCCACAATGTATGTAGGCAATGTTTAATCTAAATGTTTGTTCTTTGCTCTGCCAGCTCAAATATTTCTGACTCAGGTTGCCACAGAATTAGGTTATTGCTGGCCTCAGAAAGAGGAAGCTCCAAACAGTCACTCCACCCCACTCCACATATGTACACCCACCACTGGTAAACAACGGGTTGCAGCCCGGTGGCTCTCAATGCATTTCCAAGACCCAATGGGTTGTGTTTTCATGATGGATTCATTTGCCCTGCTCTAATGGAGTCAGGGGGCTGGTTCTTATGATTTTATCTTCATGTGGGCAGCTTTTCTGTGGATTTCAGAAAACCAAAGTAAATTCTGAAATATGAATGGTCTTGGGTAGGTGCCCCGGGGCCCAGCTGGGGACCCGTGCTGCTGTGGACCTCCTCGTGTATAAACTGGTGAAACATTTGCCCCCCCACATGTGTGGGCTTGGAATTCAGGGACAGGAGAGCTGGCAAGAGGAGGGCAAGCGGGACCGAATTATGACTCACTGGGCTGTACTCAGAGTTTTGAGGTCACAGCCCTCAGTTGTTCCTGCTCCCCTCCCTCTCACCATCAAAAAATGAACAAAACTAAAAACATCCTTGTGCACTGCTGGTGGAAATGTACAATGGTGCAGCCACTATGGAAAATGGTGTGGTGGTTCCTCCAAAACTTAAAAATAGGATTGCCATGTGATCAAACAATTCCCAATTCTGGGCATTTACCCCAAAGAATTGAAAGTGGGAACTTGAATGGATCTTTGCACTTCCATGTTCATAGATAGCAGCATTATTTACAATAACAAAAGGTGTAAACAACCCAAACATCAATTGTCTCATGGACAAACAAAACAGAATAGAATGTAATATTCTATCTATGCATATAACAGAATATTATTCATCACTTAAAAGGCAGGAAATTCTGACGAATGCTACAACATAGATGACTCTTGAAGACATTATGCTTTGTGAACTAAGCCAGACACAAAAGGACAAAAACTGTATGATTCCATTTATATAAAGTAGTGAGATTCATAGAGACAGAAAGTAAAATGGTGGCTGCTGGGGACTGGGGAGTTATTATTATTATTATTATTTTTTTTTTTTTTGAGACAGAGCCTCAAGCTATCTCCCTGGGTAGAATGCCATGGCATCACAGCTCACAGCAACCTCCAACTCCTGGGCTCAAGTGAGTCTCCTGCCTCAGCCTCCCAAGTAGCTGGGACTACAGGCGCCTTCCACAACGCCCAGCCATTTTTTTGGTTGCAGCCATCATTGTTGTTTGGCAGGCCCAGGCTGGGGATTCGAACCCGCCACCTTAGGTGTATGTGGCTGACTCCTTAGCTGCTTGAGCCACAGGCGCCGAGCTGGGAGTTATTATTTAATGGACATAAAGTTTTGGTTTTGCAAGATGAAGAGTCCTGGAGATGGGTGGTGGTGATAGTTGTACAACAGTGTAAATGTACTTATTGCCACCGAACTGTACACTTAAAAATAGTCAAAATGGTAAATTTTATAGTATGTACATTTTACCACAATAAAGAACAATTTGGAAGAACCATCATCACTGAGATTCTAGACCAGTGCCCCAGAGAGGACAGGGAAGGTGAGATTGACCAGCAGTCCATGTTTTCTGAGAACTGAGAGATTGGGAGGTGAGTCACAGGTGGGGACTGCAGGTGGCAGGAATGTGGGGTGCCCGCAAGGAGACCTGGTTTCTAATACCGAGGCTTGCCTCCTTAGGCTGGCTTAGAGCAAGTCGTCTCCCCTTTTGAACCTCAACGTCCTCACCTGGAAAAATGGGAAGTGCCATTCACCTATTCATTCAAGAAGTATTCATTGAATGCCTATTATGTGCCAGGCACCGTGCAAGCTTCCGGGGAGACAGCAGCAAACAGGTGGTGAAGGCCTGGCCCCAGTGGAATTTACATTGTAGTAGAGGAGACAGACCATCAATGAGCAGACAAAGAAACAAATGAAAAAAATATCAGATACTAATAGGAGCTCTGAAGAGCAATAATATAAGATGATGTGGTAGTGACCAGGGAAGGGGCTGCTTTGTGTGGGTATGGGCAGGGAAGGCCTTTCCAGGAAGTGCCACTTAAGCTGAGATCTGGTGCTGTGTTGGGGTGGGATAGAGTGAAGGGCAGGGAGAAGAACTTTAAAAAGAGGTGAAAGCTGATGCAAAGGCCTAAGGCAGGACGGAGGTCAGGTGACTGAGGCAGGGAAAGCTGGCCAGGGTGGCTGGCATGTTGTGGTGGAAGGCAGGGCAGGGGCAGCTGGAGCCAGATCGTGTTCGGCCTTGTAGGCCTGGTGAGGAGTTTGGATTTTTATTCTACGTGCGATAAGAAGTTGTCTTAGACGGTTTAAGGCAAGGATGAAGAGAGCCTGGTTTGCATTTTACAATGATTGATGTGGCTGCCACGTGATGATGGCCAGGGTGGGGACGGGTAGGAGACAGAGCTGAGGAGGAGAAGGGGGGGGCTGGAGAACTTGAGGAAGCTTGGTGTGGGCATGTCACTGGTAGGAGGGAGCTATGGAGGGGGTACAGGAAGTTGGTGTCCAGGTAAGAGAGGGGAGTAGCTTTGGCCCAGTCCCATCTCTTGCCCATTTCAGAGACACTTATGAAAGCTATGGTCCCTTTCCCCAGGACAAATGCACAGATGTACATATTTACAATATTGAGTATGTGATTTCAGAGAAACTCCTCAAATTTCTCCTCCATGAACCCCCGGACTGAGACTGCTGGGTGGCATGTCTTCAAGCCCCTGCCCAACATGCTGTGCCAGCTTCTCTGGCTCTGGTAGCCACTGGGCAAGGCAGAGACAGGAGGAAGGGGCCATGGCCAGCAACCTGATGAAATGTTGTCACAGACTCTGAAGGGGTTTCCCTTCCAAGTCCCAGAGTCCCAACTTGAGTCTGGTCAAGAGAGAACACAGGGCAGGGTTGATCTGAGGATCCTGAGAAATGGCTTCATTCAGATCACACATGCTCAGAATTTGCAACTACATAGACTGTGCGTTTTCAACAGGGGTGAAAACGCCTGGGGTAGGGTGAAAAAATTTTAGATACTACAGTGATTTGTGACCCTTCAAAAGACTAGGATACAAAAGCAGTAGATCTGAGATATTAACATTTCATCGGGGTGGGGAAGGAGTGGTTAGGGGGGAAACTGTGTTAAAAGGCTCCTTAATGTTAAGGTGACCAGATTTTAACATTGGTAAAGCGGGACACCATTGACAGGGACGGGGTCTGGGGGGGCGGGGCCTGACAACAATGCAAACTTTGATAAGCAGTTCTTGATAATCAGTTCTCAGCAATTATTTGTTATTATTAAAGTTTAACATTATAAAATTAACAAAAATAATATAAAACTCATATCCTGGCAAAGTAGCCACATAGCAGCTGAAAACCGTATATTCCCTTCCTGTTCTCTCACCATTCCCTAGCTTGTCATGCATTCTTTCCAAAGATCGGGACTTTTTTAAAACGCTGTGGGATGCGGGACAAATTGTTAAAAATTGGGACTGTCCCGCCAAAAGCGAGATGTCTGTTCACCTTAGTTTATAAGGCTCAGGGTCACATTTCTTTGCTGGCTACCAGCTGAGGGCTATTCCTGTATCTATATGTTGTCCAAACTCCTTATTTCATCTCCTTGCTCAACGTTCAAAGCAAAGGAAAGAAGGCCTTTTTTGCTGCTTCTTCCATAGCCATATTTCTCTGACCCACTTTTTTGCCACCCTCTTCCATCTTTAAGATCTTGCATAATTATATATATTTACTCAGGAATAATCTATGTCATTTTAGGTCCAGAAACTTGATTCCATCTGCAAAATTCCTTTTGCCATATGATATAACAAATGCAGAGATAATACCAATGACATCTTTGAGGACAAGAGGCAATTATACCCCTTAAGAGAACATTGTAATTTTCCGAGGAGCAGGCAATTATTTACTGAAAGTTGGGATTAAACTCTTGGTAAACATGAAAAATAACATGATTGGTGGCATTCAGATAGTGGTGATCTTGTCTTGTTTTTGGTTGATTTGAGGAATGAGGATAAGGATGTTCACAGACAAGTGGGATTTATTCATTTGTTTGAAATTTGTCAACTTTTCTTAAAAGGCTTGGGGAAAAATAAATTAGTATTTAAAGTAAAAATAATATTGTGACAAATGCCATTGTTGAAAAAACTGATGTTAGGGAAATAAATACAGGTTAGTGTATGCACACATTCTCATTCTACCTTATAAGTTAAAATTTTTCAATACCTGTCCTGTCATAGCAACAAATGCAGGTGGCTTACTCAATGATTTCTCTCTTCCCCTGCATTTTTGCAATTTCTACACACACTTTTATTTCTCCATGTAGCTTTAGTCTTCACATTTTTATAAAACTTAAAATACTGCTACTGTTGAAACTTTTGCTCTAAGAGCAATATTTAAAATCCTAATGCTACCCAAACAAATGATGGAAAAACCAGTAAATGCACAAAATGTGATGAGTTAACTCATCAATCACTTGATGACAGTAAAGAGAAAGTAACCAGTGTAGAAAATCAATTTTATAACATTGCAAATTTCTGAAAAGAAAATTGCTATTAATGTGTTGCAAAGATATAATACATTGGCTAGATTTGTTTGAAAATAAAATTGTTAATTTTTACAGGGTCACATTTTTTTGCTGGCTACCAGCTGAAGGTTAGTCCAGTATCTTTAAGTTGCCCAAACATCTTATTTCATCTCCTTGCTCAATCTTCAAAGCCAAGGAAATTCATCAATTTTTTTGATTAATTTTAGAATCCACGTAATTTTGGCCTTCCATTAACAGTAAATGTCTTTAACATTGCTCTCACTAGGGATACAGCACTCAACACCAAGGTACAATCTAAAGTTTAAACACCAACATAAAATCTAAAGTACTTAAAGGTAAACTCTAAAATTAAAGTGAAATCTACATTTTCTCTAAATTTCAACTCCTGAACATAGGTGACACAGAGGGCAGTAGTGTTAGCAAGTTGTATTAATGTCACAGCTGCCCACCTATTAAATGAAGGAAAAGAAGAAAATTCACATAGAATTTATTCTCATATGTCTGTTTACAAGACTGAATGCATGAGGGCAAAATAGACTAATACGAGGTTCATATGATTAGATGACATTGGTTGCATTTATAAGGCAAAGTCCAAGTTGTAGCTGAGTCCTTCACCTAGGAAGGGTGCCATGGACAAAACACCTAATTCTGTATTTACTGGATTCACAATTCTTTCCCCATATATACTGCTACACTACTCATTGTAAATTTATGTTACTTGGTACACATTTTATATGTAATACTTCATGTTTTAAGTCCATTAAGTCATTTTCTTTGACTTAACGGATTAATAAATTGTAACAATTTGAAGTGAGAAAATAATTACTCCAAATGAGCTTAAAATGAAATCATTTCCTCCTTTTAGTATTTCAGTCTATTTAAAATTTCCCGATAAACCTTTCTAAAGATATAGCTATCTAATCAGCAAAGGGTCTCCTCATCATTTCCCCCCAACACTTACTTTAATAAGGACTTGTTTGTTTTTTTCTAACACTTTAATATGCTAGCTTAGAAAATTTTAAAACGTTGCTTTTGACAGACATAGGGCTTATTATTTCACAATAGATTTATAGAACTGCTACTTAAGTTGTTTAAAGAAAGTTTATTATTAACGGTTAGAAATAGGAGACTATATGTACATTATAAATAATTACAGATATTAGAGATAGAACCATTTTGAGAGTTTGCGTCACTCACTTCTGCCTATTTAATGAATATAAGGCAAGATCCAAGGAGAAGAGACTTTCAAAATATCAAATAAAGATATTTATCCTAAAATAATTATATTTTCTTAAAATAACCCTATTTAAGTGACTCTTGATATTACAATACTAACCTTTCATGATTCTCTAACCATTCAATTCACTGCATTTAGTATTTTATACTAAAAATACATTCTTCAAGAAATAACAGAAATATGATTTGGTAATGTTGCTGCATTAACCTCAGACCCAGTTTTTCTCTAGCTTTTAATTATTGGGATAAATATGAATCCAAGAAAATTGTGTTTTAGATTAGTAGTAATCTTTATGCAATAGATTTTTTTCTAGCAGATGAGCATTTTGGAACAACTTTTATTCTTCTCTATTAAGCTTAGAGCACTTTGAAATGGTGAAGAGCAATGTTCCCTGGACCATCCCAATACACATCTCACCTAAAAGTTAGCTGTTTAATGAGCTGTCAAGAGTAAATCTATTTCACACCTTCTCTGGGACACCATTTTCATAGAATAATAGGTTAGTAAATCCATGCAGAGGTTGCCATGACAATGCCCTTCTAGAAAGCCAATAGAATTAAACATTAACAGATAAGTTAGGGTAACTATTAGCCAACTTTCTATACCCACTGAGAAAGAGTAAGGCACAAATATTCAGGAATATTAGCAGATTAATATGTCTTTCTCAATTTGTATCTAAATATATGTTCATTATATGTCATTTGTCAGAATTTCAAATTATGCTCAACATCTAACAGATGCATTTTTTTATTTTAATATTATTATTGTTTGGGATTCATGGAGGGTACAAAGAATTAGCTTACAGTAATTACTGTTGTTAGGTAAAGTCCCTCTTGTAATTGTGTCCTGTCCCCAAGAAGTGTGCCATACACTGTGACCTCTGCCCCTGACTCTTCTCTCTCCTATCCCTTATTCCCTACCCCCTTGGATTAGATTATCTACTGCCTTCGTATTAGAATTCAATACATTGGATTCTTGCTTCTCCGTCCTTGTGCTGCTTTACTGGGCACATCTTTAAGAAGAGTGTGTTCCACCTCAATCCAGGTTAATACAGAAGATGTAAAGCCATCTTTTTTAATGGCCAAATGTTATTCCATGTCATACATATGCCACAGCTTGTTAATCCATATGGAGAGGGGACATTTTCTACTGTAGAGGGGCATAAATCAAGAATGCTCAAAATATAAGATAAAATCATCTGGCTGAAATTAGAATTCTAAAAGTTGTATATTAGATTTTTATTGTACTTTTTTAACAGAAGCAGTTATTTTACCTATGTACCTATCGAAAGTAGGAAATCGTTTTTTCTTATTTTATAAGTAAGGATGATGAAAAGAAAGAGGTTACGGTTAATATTATATGTAAGGTAAAGAGTCAGGGAAAAAACTAGAAATATGTATCCAGAATTTTGATGGGTCTCTAAAGGCCAAGGAGAGTAACCATGTCAGAAGGCAGCTCCGCCCAGGCAGTAGGGTTCCGTAGGATGGGAAGGAGACAGTACATGGGGTCTCTCAAATGGGAGTCTTGGGAATGTCTTGGTCTCTAGCTGCTTTAAATTTTGTCAATCTATTTCTAGATTGTTCAGTTAATTTCTCAACATTCTTATATTTTACATTGCACAGAAAGATTTAAAACATTCTTGAAACATATCTGACATTTTGAGAGCAAAGACAATATTTTTTTCAATGTGATATCATAAATACCTAATATAGTGCTGTCAATTAGTAGCTGTTCACTGTATGTGTTCAGAATAGATTAATCTTATTTTTCTATTTCTTTCTCAACATCTTGACCTCTTCTTTAGGGTTAAATAAAGCACTAAGTCAGGAATAGTTTCAGTGTCATGTAAGGACTGCACTTCCTTTCTGGGGATCTTTGTGGGTTGGATTTGAATCTTAAAATAGCTCAAAAATAACTTTTTTCCTCAATAAAAGAAGAAATGAAATTATAAAATGGGGAAATGCAGGTTATCATATAGCATGTAAATTAATTATCAATGATTTCAAAATAGTTCAGATTTTAAAAAAGTAGATTTATTAGTTATGATTCCTCAAGTATTGGTTTCTTTCTTAAATTTGGTGAAAAAAAGTAAGCTTACAAAATACACACTGTATGGCCCTGCCTTACTGGTTATATTTTTGTGTCATGTACAGTATTTGCTCTGTTTTGTTTTCTTATATGGAACTGATTCTTGCTTCTCCATCCTTGTGCTGCTTTACTGTGCACATCTAACTAATTACATTAACTAACTTCTCTTAGATGTAATTAGGAATTGACCAGTGTTGAATGAAAATATAACTATGCATTGCCTAGGCTTAAATTGGCATGTACCATGTTGGGGCAATATGGCTAAATGTCCATTTTTAAGACAAATATAAAAAATAATCTAATGGATTGTATATGTGTGCGAAGGGAATTTCTCTGGGAAAAAGAAAAGTGTTTCTAATTGTAAAGTTTAAAGCGCATTTAACATGTCACTAACTGGGGATTCACTTCACAGAGATCTTTACATGGATTTAACCAAATGCTTCTTTCTGTTTTGGAAGCGTTCCTATGCCTAGTGAGGTAGGTCATCTAATTACTATAGATAAAGCAATTTAGACACTATTTATATCTTTAATTCCTTTATAAGCCAATGGAAAAAGTACAGGTTGATTCTATCAAGTTTATTCTATTTCCGCACTTATATTTGTATGAAGTTAAGTAGAATCCTGCAAAGCCTTGGCTAGGACTGGGTTTAGGGAGGAGAGAACAGAGAAAGGAGCTGGGGAGGGGTACATGACATCGGTGTTCCTGGATCCCTAAAAATGGTGTGAGTGTTTCTCTCTGTTTGTTTCAGGAGTCTGGATATTCAAAAAGCTTAATTTCACTGCCTTTATGTGGGTTAAGTAGAAAGCTAAGAATAAAATGAAAGTCAAGAGTATTTTATTTTCTTCAAATTAATAATATCAAACTTGAAGTTTTTTTATAATTATAATATTTCTGTTATTTTACTTTTTATGTACATTTGAATTAGGAAAACTAAGACTTGTGAATAGAACTTGATACGTATTTTTATTTATTGTAACTTTTCTTTATCTTGAAAGAAATCTACAATAATCAAAAATTATATTATCCTCTCTACTTTTGAATCTTCTAAGATTTTTAATTTCAAAAATTCCTCTAGTAACCTATTTCAGGGTTATTTTATTTTATTTCATTATTTTATTTTTGAGACAGAGTCTCTCTCTGTTGCGTTGGGTAGAGTGCCTTGGTGTCATAGATCACCACAAACCTTAAACTCGTGGGCTTAGGCAATCCTTTTGCCTCAGCTTCCCAAGTAGCTGTGACTACAGGTGCCCACCACAACACTTGGTTATTTTTTCTATTTTCAGTAGAGATGGGGTCTTGCTTTTGCTGAGGGTGGTCTCAAACTCCTGGGCTAAAAAAATTTACTTGCTGTGGCCCCCCAGAATTCTAGGATTACAAGTGTGAGCCACCATGACTGGTCTTATTTTATGGTTTTTATATCCAACATCATGAAGAATGTCATTTGTGCAGATAAAAAAAATCAATCCTGATTTACTAAAACATATTTTATACCTTTTATACCTTTCCTAGTACCCCTTTACTAGTTAAATAGTCACAAAAGTTGATAAATATCCTCTTCTGAGCTATTAAGTATCCAGTAAGTCAAACTTACCAATAACTTTTTGAAAATAAAAATATTTTGAAAATATTTTTGGTTCATAGGACTCACTGGGAATCAACATATGGTATTGGAGATACAAATGATTCAATTCTAAAGTTACTGTTTCCTAACTGAGCTATGGCAATTCACTTAACCTCTGCATATTTAATGAAGTTTAATACCTATTTCTACTTTATAGGGCTACTGGGAGAGTTAAATCAAATTGAATACTCTTATCCACAGTGATGTTTCACATATGTTCAATATATTATGTCCCTATGATTTTCTCAGTCCTGTTCTTTTTTTTTAACTTTTATAGAATTAATATATTAAAAACTATTGTCAATACTTATTATCTTAATTGTTTGGATATTTATTAGTATATTTTGAATAATTCAATAATGAGTGACCATCTCATTATCTTCTATTTAATTGTCTCATTATATTTTGGATCCTTTTATGTCAGGGCCCAGGATTGGCCAGGTCTCTGTCCCTGGCCTATCTAATTATTTGAACGCAGACCGCTGTTCTTGGGATCAATTCCCCTTAGGTGCTGGAGGGGCAATTCCTCTTAGCAGGAGAGAGAGAGAGTCTTTGAGGGAGAGAAACAGTCTTAGTAGGAGAGCAAATCTTAGCAGCCTTCACAGAAGGGTGCCGAACAGGCATCCCCTGAGGAGGACCAAAAGAGTTAGAGGGAGCAAGTCGATGAGGGAATGAACAAACCCAGACTAACCTCTCTTGCAGCTACTTATAGAAGTGATCCCATTGTGCCATAGGTGTGGAGACTGCCAAGCACTGATGCTCGTGCTCTTGTGTTAAGGAGAGCCAAATTCCTTCTTCATGCCCTTTTCACCAAAGTGTTATCAAGATGTTATGTCACAGGTGTTTCTTCCTTTTTCTTTTTTTAAATTAAATCATAGCTGTGTACATCAATGCAGTCATGGGGTACAGTGTGCTGGTTTCACATACAATTTGAAATGTTTTCACCAAACTGGTTAACATAGCCTTCATGGCATTTTCTTAGTTATTGTGTTAAGACATTTATATTCTACATTTAGAAAGATCCACATGTACCCTTGTAAGATGGACCATAGGTGTGGTCCCAGCAATCACCCTTTCTCCATCCATCCTCCTCCCTCTCCTCCCTCTCCCCTTCTTCATAAAGCTTAACTCTCACTTCGGCTTCCCTTGAATCATCTGGTCTCCTACACTTTCATATTCATCCATTATGGTATTTGTTCCCTAAAATCTCACATAGGATCAATAGAAATAGTTCACGTTATGTGATATATTTCTCTAACATTTAAAGTTGACATTTTATCCTGCCCAAAATATCGTTTAGGAAACTTTAGTTAAGGTAGCCCTTTTCAGTATAGTTATTCATCCTCTAATAATGCAATGATATTATTTGTGTATTTATTTTCAGGTTGTGTTTAACTTAAATAATCTACTTACTAAAGTTGGATATCCAAGTTAAATGTTAAACACACTGTGACCCATTCCAGTGCAAATGATGTTTGGACAAGCTCCATGTAGAATATTAGGAATGTAGGAAAGATTCGAGAAATCAAAAATCACAAACTTCTTTCTCTTAGAAATTGAACTTTGTAGCGTTTTAGTCACAGAGACCTTCTACAACTATTTTGACATTTGCCAAGCTCTTTGGAAGGAAAAAGATACTATCTAAAGGAATGTGATATATAGTTTAAATATCTTTCCTTTTTAATTTCATATTAACATGAGGGTACAAACAATTATCTTACCATATTTACATTTGTTAGCTAAAGTCCAAGTTGTGGTTGAGCCCTTCACCCAGGAGGTGTGTCATATGCCCTTGCACTGTGGCCATTAGGTGAGAACTTACTAGTCACCCTCCTTCTCATCCCCCTTCCCTTACTCCTCCCTGCACTTGAATTTAATTGTGTTTTTCTCTGTGTGAGCATGTAGTTGTTCATCTCCTGGTTTGCAGATGTACAGAAATAACTCATGAGATAATGTGATCCCTGGATGACTTGACTTGGATGATCATAGGCAGAGCTTCAGGTAATTAGAGACTCTTTTCTATGCTAAATTCTCTTGGTGCCTGTTGTTCTTATCTTATTCAGGTAGGAAATACGGGAAACACTGTATCTGAGAGACTTCAAGCTCTCTATTGCTAAATGAATAAGAATATACATTTTTAGAGTGGCGCCTGTGGCTCAAGGATTAGGGTGCCGGCCGCATGTGCCAAGAGTGGTGGGTTCAAACACGGCCCCGGCCAAAAAACTGCAAAGAATATAAATTTCTGAACTGAGATTAAATCTTGGCACTACACATATAAACCTCTTAGTAGGGTTTCCTTTCTGATGTCCACTGTCACTTCTATACTAGAAAAATAATACCAAGTTTCAGGTTTATAGAAATCGAATAGTACTATATATGTTAAAGGATTATGTCATACATTCATTAAACAAAATTTATTAAATACTACATGCAAATCATTACTCTGTGTGTTCAGAATATATTAGTGAACAGCATGAGCTTATACTTTTTATGATGATTGCAATGATCATCATTGTAAAAAATAGTTAACAATATATCATAAGGCTTAATACAGCCAAGCACACATTGTTATATGTATTTTATATATAGGTTACATATTCATCTAAAAACTGTGAGATAAGTATATTTGTTTATCTACACTCTATGCATGAGGAATTGAAATATAATGAGTTTAAGGCACTTGCCCAAGCTCATAGAGTTTCTTGGTGATAGAAATGAGACAAGAACCAGAAAGTCCAACTACACAAGATCTGTTCTTAACTGTAACACCTCCTGTCATGCAGTTATACCACGTGACTATTAGTTGATTCTTTCAGTCCACTATCTGTACAATTTCAACAACAGATAAAAGTTACAATCTGTAAAAACATAATGATTTACTTGTACCCAGAGGAAGGCTAGAAAAGTCAAGGACAACAAAAAATATCTTAAGCATTAATTTTAAATCTTTAGGACTAATCAGCATGAGATGCAATTAACTTAAGTATATTACATAGGGCAAAACTCTTTAGCTACCTGAAATCTTACATATTTGGTTAAATGCCCTTCATTTGTAGAAAAGAAAAATGACCTCTATAGAGCCTAAGTAGTTTTCTACAGTCCCTGGGGTCTATAGTGTAGGGCGTGGACTAGGATGTCTTGTAACAAATAAAGCCTCAGGAATTTTTTACATCTTTTTTCCTACCCCTATTATGCTTTTATTTACCTATATTTTATAAATGAATAGTTTACTAAAATTGATGAACATGAACATACACACACACAAATGGTATTCATTATTGTGTCTTAGGTAACAATACAGATCCAATCTAGCATTCAAGTTTTTTGCCTTTGGGATTAATAGTGGTTTGTTGGAAATAATTCCATAAATATTATTGGATTCCAACTAAACACAGTGTCTATGGAAAACTCTAGTGGTACAGTAGTAAATCAGTAGGAAAAATAATCATTAAAACAATACTCATGCTGAGATTGCTTTAACTAAAGCAAATTTAAACTAAAATATTAAACATTAAAATAATACTTGTGTTGAGATTGCTTTAACTAAATCAATTTTAAACTAAAGTATACCTAAATGGTATCATATTTTATTTTAACAGCAAAATTCTTTTATGTGTTTTCATTGCCCCTTCTAGATCATTATATCACTGTAGGTCTTTCTAGGCTCATAAACTATTTGATTATTAAATATGAAAATTTGTAATCTGATTCATTGTTTATGTTTTGGCTACCTACATACACACAAAAATAGTGTGCCATCTCCCTAGGCATATGCTCAAAGTCAACGTTCCTTCAATTAAAAAGTAACACACAAAATAAATGTATTTTTAAGAAAAAATAAAATATACATTTCTACTGCTAATCAGGTGTACTTTTTCCCTCAGTATGAAAATATTTTAATACATTATGATAAAGAAAAATGAGCAAAACATTTTTCTCCTCAAGATAATTTATAATGTCAAGTCATGCATGAGAGTAATGAGATTAATAATAGAAAGTATAGATTTATTCATTCTCTGGATGATAAATCATGACAAGTCATTAGAGTCATTTAATTCTGATGCAGTAATACCATGTGATGGCAGGCAGAATGGATAATACTACTTAGAACCGTTCATGTCTAGTTGATGAGTTAAAATTAAGTCAGAGTCGTTAGTAGTGTTCTAAAATTGTTTTACATTAATAGAAGTCTGACAAATTTGAATGGAATGTAAATTATATAAGAACTGAATACTCCCTCTGAAGATTCCAGCACCGCACAGGAAAAGAATGTTCCACAATGAGCTTATAGTTGTTATATTTTATGACTTCGATTTATTGAGTCCTTACATGAAACATATCACTAGTCTCAACAACTAAGTTAAAATATAAGAAAACTAAAGAACATGAATTTCATTTTTAATGAGCCTATGATTGTTTATATGTTTATTATTTCTAATCATCTATCATTTTCATTATTCTAAAATAATTTTTACTTTATAATTATTAATGTAAAGTTATATAGAGATTGAACTGTCAAGCTGACAATTCAGAAGTTACAAACACGTTTTTCCTGCTTGCCTCTGCCTCACGCTCCTATTTAATTCTTCTTGAATTTCCCAGGGTTCCTAGTTTATTAGGTGATGTTTCAGAAGCCCCTCAAACAGACAAATATGTATACTATCTTTGCATGAATATTCGATTCCCCACTGTCCTTTTAAAGAGAAATTTAGCATAATATACACACTGTCTTGACATTCTTTATTTAATTTCATTTTTATGAGAGTTCTTAGAGACTATTATTTATGTCATATACATAATCCTTTTTAGATGAAGGGTGACCTGTTCTTTGGTAGAAAACATTTAACAAAAAGTTTTAAAAGTGAGATATAGTAATAAGTATGTTTTGGACTTAATACACTGAAAATAAGATCTAGCAATAGATGTAATTACTATCGTCATCTGAGGTGACCAAGTTTAAACAACGTTTTGAGTTAGGCATGAAAATGTAAAGCAGTAGGAAAATATCTAAGGCTTTGACTGTTAATTAAATTCACAGCTACTGAGAAAGTATTGAAATTGGCAGGCCATGAATATCATTTTAATAATATGCAAAATTTTAGAACTTGATGAGAATTAAGTTTTGTTTGCTTTCTTGCGTTGTTTTGTGTTCTAATTTAAGACCATAGACCAGCTGACTGTTTTCCGTGGGTCTATGGACTTCAGATTAAGACACCCTTACTTAAAAGATTTTTTATAATTTGTCAGAGTAGAAAGTTTTATGCTTGCCTTTGCCCCATGCTCCTAATTAATTCTTCTTGAATTTCCCAGGGTTTCTATTTTATTAGGAACATTTTGAAAAAATATATAAATTCTTTTTTAATATTATTTAATCTTTATCTGGCAGAATTGACTTTTTTAATTTTGCAAGTATTAATCTGTATAAATACTCAATTATCATAACTTCACTACTTCCTTTAGATGTACTTTTGATTGTACATACAACCTGAAAGAGTCCTTATACATCTTTAATGGATATTAAAGCAATGGTGTAAGGTTGAGATTATCCAAATCAGTAGTTACACCATACCTGCAATAACTTAGAAGATTTGTTACGATTGTTAATCATCTGATTACAATGGCATTTCTCAGAATAAACATTATTGTCTTTTAAAAGATCTATGAGCTGAAACCATATGTATCTCTATATGACAAGTGAGAGTTTTTCTAAATAATAATGTTAAAAGTGATACAGATATATCATCATAAAATGCAATTGGCCTAAAACAATTTAACATTATAACCATCATTGTAGAGTTATAAATTTAATCTTTCAAATATCGTGAAATAAGAGCTGATTTCAGAAGTTCAACTTACTTGCATGTGGACTTTGACATAAATTAATAGTGGAATTCTGTTTTTTATATTTCAAAGTATTAAGGAAGTTCAAATGTTTTCATTTGCATGGATCACTTCTGCAGGGCTTGAGCCAGGATTATAAGTGTGCCCATCATACAGGTAGAATTTGTTGTACTGGTTAGATTGGTTTATGCTCATGCCCTCCTCCTGCCTTCCCCCTGTGGGATTCCTTTGATTTACAGTCCCCACTTTGCACCTGTGTGCTCATTCGTTACTTCCTTTTATTAGTGAGTAAATGTGGTGATTGTTTTTCCATTCCTTAGGGTAAGGAATTCCAGTTTCATTCATATTATTGCAAAAAGGATTAAGTAATTCTTCTTCATGACTGAATAGTTTTCAATGGTATACATAGAACACATTTTGTTAATCCACTCATGAAAGGAACAATGGATTCTTAAAAATAAAGTTAAATATTCAGGATTAAACTCACTTCATTTGAATTTTTTCAATTTGATCTTTCCTTTCCATATCGAATTTTAACAATACATCAATATCTATGAAGGAGGACAGTCATATTTGATGCAATTAGAAGACAATAAAAAAGTGAAAAATCATGTGGGATTAAAAAAAAAATGTACCTGGGTGGCAAGTGTGGCTCAGTGGGTAAGGCACCGGCCCCATAGACTGAGGGTGGCAGGTTCGAACCCAGCCCCAGCCAAATTGCAACAAAAAATAGCTGAGCACTGTGGCAGGCACCTATAGTTCTAGCTACTCAGGAGGCTAAGGCAAGAGAATCACCTAAGCCCAGAGGCTAGAGGTTGCTGTGAGCTGTGATGCCACAGCACTCTACCGAGGGTGATAAAGTGAGACTCTGTCTCTAAAAAAAATAAAATTAAAATTAAAATTAAATTTAAAAATGTACCTGTGAATGATTATATTTAGGAACCAGATGTGAATATCTAAAGAAAAGGATAGAATTTACATTGGCTCACCACTGGTATACTATGCTGTTTGTGCTAAGGAAACTCAAATTTACATAAGTAAATTATGTTAACAATTAGTACAACCTTACTTGAATTTATTTTTCCTTCTATGGAATAGCAGCCACATCTCTATAACAGTTTAATCATAAATTTTATGTCTATAAGTAGTAGTTTTAGTTTTGATATTTAATATAATGTATGCATTGTGTTCTTAGTTTCCCAGGAAATTTGGTCTATTTCATGTTCATACATTAGCACTAAAGGTAGAATATAACCTCCAACAAGGATTCCAAAAAAGAAATTACTAGATTATGAAATAATTCGCTTTATAGTTGCTCATTATACAACTGTGAGTTTAGAAAGCAAAAGAAGGCATGACCATAAAACTCTAAAACAGAAAGAAGTCAATCTATTCCAATCATTATTGAATCAAATAGTTGTTACTAATTCAGTTTTCCTGATAATTATTTTTTATAATTTGTTTTTACTTCATAAAAACCATGATTGTCAAAAGTTGGTTTCCTTATTACCACTTCATTGGAATGAAAGGTGGAATTTGATTCTATTCAAATATTGGAGCAGAAATACTGTAATCACACATTCCTTCTCACATCTTTACTCAGAGTTACTGCCTTCATTTTGGATATAGTGATAAAATATTTATATTTACTTTCCCAATATTTAGCCTTTTAAAAATTAACAAAGTAGAATTTAGGTATAACTTCTTAAAATCAAAAACACTGGGAGTAAAGACAGGTGCACTAGATGGAAAAAATTGAAATTTATTTGAAGCTGCAAGAAATGTATAAGAGGAGAACTTCATAATTCAGAAAACCAAAATAGATGAGAACCTTTAGTATATTTACTTTAACATTTACTAAGTAAACACTGTCTTATAGCAGAACAGATTATTAGCAACACATCCTAATGGAAAATGGATTATGGTCGATAAAGTTGGGTTATAACAGAACATTGTAATATATTTAATCTTATGTATCATAGTAAAATCACAGGTGTTCATGCAACAAAATAGTGTTTTGCAATAATTTCACTTAAAATTACCTCCAATTTCTCCAATATATTATAGACATGAACATTTATTTCAAACAAAAATGTATAGCTAAACATGTGCATATCTCTATCAGACCACAACCTGTCTTTGGATTTTCCAATCTTTGCTGATTTAAACTTGAAACAAATTTCCCTGATGCTGTGGTCTTAAAGTTTGTGTTCTCCTAAATTCATATGTTTAAATTTAATCCCTAATGTAATAGTATTAAGAAGTGTGACTGTTAAGTTGTGATTAGCTCATGAGGACATAATTATCAAAAGTGGGATTAGATCCCTTATAAAAGGGATCAAGTAGGCTCAGAGCCCGTAGTTCAGTGTTTAAGGTGCCAGCCACATACACCAGGGCTCGGGATTTGAACCAGGCCTGGGTCTGCTAAACAACAATGACAACTACAACAACCACAACAAAAATAGCCAGGCATTGTGGTGAGTGCCTGTAGTCCCAGATACTTGGGAGGTTGAGGCAAAAGTTTAAGAAGCCACATTTAAGCCCAAGAGTTTGAGGTTGCTAGAGGTTGCTAGTTTGTGACACCACAGCACTCTACTGAGGGTGCCATGGCAAGACTCTGTCTCAGAAAAAAACAAAAGAGGAGGGGGGAGCCAAGTCAACTTGTAAAAACAAGTTCATCCTATGACTTACAGTTAATCATCTATGAAGTACTGCTTAGGCCCTCCCTAGACAATGGATCTATTAGTGCTTTGATCTTGGACTTCTTGGTCTATAGCACTTTGATAATAAATTTCTGTTGTTCAAGAGCTATCTAGTTTAAGCTATTTTATTATAGAAGCCAAAAATAACAAGACACTTGAGAATGAAATAAAATAAAACAAAATAGTTTTTTTATGTCTATAAAGTTTTACCCTGGTACAAGGAGAGAATGGACGCATGTGCACCAATAGACATAATTATCTTTTAAAATATGTTGTGGGATTAGCTAAAAGCACAATGAAATTCATCATTCCTAAATGAGTTTTTCTTTAGAATGAATTAGCTCCTTTTCCCCCATTGGATACAGCCGTTAATCCCATAATTCTTTTCACTTCTCTGTTCTCCCATTCCACTGGACCAATATCCCAGGCTAGCATGCACCTTTAAACTCCACTACAAAGTCCATTTACTTACTATTAATCTAGAGAAATAAACGTAGCTTCCTCTAGATACCATTTAAAAAACTATTTTAGCGTGGATAAGATATAACCCGTGAGACTATTTTCTTGCTTGCCAACTGCCTTTTGTTTTTAATATGGTATAAAGGATAATCACAGATAGTCTAAAGAAATGTCCTATCTTTCAAAATGTCTATTTTCATATATAGATTAAATAATAACAGATTAATGTAAGTTCTTAGCTACAAATTCTTTTGATCATCAATGTATACATTTAGCAAACATTTGGTGAATGTAACTATCACTGTAACATTCTTTCAGTTTCTGATTATAGAAAGATAAATGTGACATAGTCCCTGGGAAGGCCAATGTTGTTTATTTTAAAATTAGTTTTAAATATCTTCTTTTCAGGGTGCTTTAAATCACCAACATAATTATATTTCTGAAATAAAATATGAAACATTTTGGGGAATTTAGGATATATTATGGAAAAAGATGCATGATGAACAAATAAAAATTTTGTATATATGAGAATGCTTTCAATGTCATTGAGAAAATATTACAGTTTAATGGAAATCAGATGGTTGAAAAGGTTAATATTTATTTACAGAGTCATCACTTATTTACTAAATGCTGAATATATATCAATAACCATGAAAAGTAGTGAGATATCATAATGAATACAACTGCTGAAGTTCTGTTTTCATACAAAGCTTACAATCCAATCACAGAAGGAAATAAATAAGCAGCCAGTATGCTGAATAACAGGGGCCAAAACAGAGCATGAAACAGGATGGAGAGGCAGGAGAGGAGGGTCACCATGAGGGTCTCACTGGGAAGGTGCTTGAGTAATGATTTGAATGATTGCTGGGAACCTGCCCTGCAGGTAACTTGGAGAAGAGTATTTCAATCAAAGCAGCATAAATGCAAATCCAGGGAGGTGGGGAGAGAGAGAAACATGTGTCTAATACCAAAAGATTCACACGAGGACCCCTATTACCAACCTGAATACAATCACAGAAGTAGAAAAGAGTTCAGAGAGGTAGAAGTATATATGGGAATATTGGATTTCTCTTATCATTGTAACAAATTACCACAAAATTAGTGGCTCAAACAACACAAATTTATTCTTCATACTCTTGGAGGTCAGATATCTAAAATCAAGATGTTGGCAAGGCTGTGCTCTTCTGAAAGCTTTAGGGGAGAATCTTTTTTCTTGCCTTTTCCAAGTTCAAGAGGTTGCCTATATTCCTTGGTTCACGGCCTCTTTGCACATCACTACAAACTTTTGCTGCACTCTGGTTTCCTATTTGCATTATCACTTCTTCTGTATAACTCAGACTTCTGTGGACAACTTTTTATCAGAATGCATGATGAAATTACATCTGGCCCATCAGATAATCCGGATTAATTTCCCCTTCCCAAGATCTTCAACTGTAAATCACATCTGAAAACTCATTTTTGCCAGTTAAGGGAGTGTTCAATTTTGGCAGATTAGAATATGCACAGTTTTTTGAAGGAATAGAGACATTATTCAGCTCCCATTACATAGGGCCTTGCACATCATAATACATTTTTAATTTTTCTTCACAGTGCTGTTTACATAAGGAAATACTACACTGACAACATACCATAATGAAAATTAAAATAATAATCATTAGGCCTAGCAGAAAATGGGAGGAAATGAGTTCCACAAAGAAGAAACATCAAGGCAAAGAAACAGAAATGAGAGTAGAACTTCAGGCAGAGGAAGAGCAAAGTGGGTGAGCTGCTTGTAGAACTTTGTAAACTCAAGGAGTCTACAAAGCACGATTTGCCAGTCATTTAGAAAAATCCTGAATTTCAATTTCAGAGAGAAAGGAAGTCAATGGAAGATTTTCCCTTGAAATTGGTAAAGAAAAAAGACACACCTGGAACTATAAATCTTAAAGATATATAAATGGTATTCTAAGCCAGAAACTAATGAGATCTTCTAATGATAGAATTAGAGAGAAGGAACTTTGTTAGACTGAGCTAGAGAATAGTCAAAATTAGGAAGTCAGACAAGGAAGAGAAGAGAAGAGAAGAAAAAACAGCTGGTGAGGTAAAGAAGAATGCAAACTAAGAGAAATTTTGAGGCAAAATGATGAAAAATATTCGTGAAGGTGGGAGTGACCGCCCGTTTTAACTGTCAATTGTTGCTGATAGTTTAAATTAAATGCTAGGAGCACTGCCATCAGGTTTATTCCAGAAGCTACTGCACAAGAGGGCAGTGGATGAGGAGATAAAAATGTATGTGCCTTTCTTACCTCTGGACAAATCCTTCTTTTCCCAAATAAAAGTGTAATTGGTGAATTCCCAATACTGACTTTGCAGTGGAATAAGACAGATTGCCTCTTCTCCACCCACTTTATCATTATGACTTTCTATTCCACCAACATTTATCCAGTTCTTTCTTAAAAATCAATAGAACTCAAGGAAATGTACGAAACGCATCGTAAGGATGTGGATAGAACAAAGAGAAAAACTTCCAGCAATGAAATAATCAGTTGCTTTGGCTTGATGGAAGATGAATTATTTCCTCATCTTCACTGAGAAAAACACTTCTGGGTCCCAGGAGTTTCCATGGCATTTGATATGGGCTACTAGCTCTGTATACACTGTAGATATATTCTTATGCGTACTTTACAAAAACATATCTATGTCTACCTTTGTTTTAAACTGATAGGTCCTATTTTATTGCACTAAATAGGTCCTTGTTTTGTTTTTCTTTTGAGACAGAGTCTCACTTTGTCACCCTCTGCTGACTGCTATGGTGCCATAGCTCATAGCACCCTCAAACTCTTGGGCTCAAGTGATCCTCTTGCCTCAGCCTCCCAAGTAGCTTGAACTATAAGGCACCCACCACAACTGCAGCTATTTTTTAGACACAGGGTCTCACTCTTGCTCAGGCTGGAATGGAACTCATGAGCTCAAGCAAAACACCCACCTTGGCTTCCCAGAGTGTTAGGATCATAGGTGTGAGCCACCACGCCCAGCCTAATAAATAGGTCTCTATTTGTATGAAGTAGAATATAATTTTCCTAAAAATAAACATTTTTCTAAGGAATAAGCCTTATAAATTTTATGGTGGTTCTCTTCTTTTCTTTTCTTTTTTAATTGAGACAGAGTCTCACTTTGTGGTCCTCAGTAGAGTGCTATGACATCATAGCTCACAGCAACCTCCAACTCTTGGGCTTAAACAATTCTCTTGCCTCAGCCTCCCAAGTAGCTGGGACTACAGGCGTCCACCACAATACCCTGCTTTTGAGGGGGGAGAGTAAAGACGAGGTCTCACTCTGGCTCTGGCTCAGACTGGTCTCGAACCTCTGAGCTCAGGGCAATCCACTTACCTCAGCCTCCCGGAGTGCTAGGATTACAGGCATGAGCCGTCTATACCTTTGGATGGATCCATATTTATTAAGTTGCTAAATATCATTTAACTTTAAAATAACTATAGATAGTTTGCAAAAAATTATGAGTATAATGGGATCTCATTTTATTAACTTTTAATGTTGTGATTCTGTGCATTTTATAATGTACAAATTTATAATATAATTAGGTAAATCAGTGTGACTGCATGGAGAAATCTGAGTGTACGTATCTCTCTCTCTCTCTCTCTCTCTCTCTATATATATATATATATATACATATATCCTTATGGTTCAACTGTAATAGCAAGACCATAACCTTGTACATAAATACCTAAATGTTTATTAAATCAAGTAAAAAGCTAAGAGAAAGATAAATGACAATATTAAAAATAAGAAAGTAAGGATTTTTCTATAAAGAGAAAAATAAACATATACATACATAGACATATAATGAAGTACTCAGTCATCCTAGATTGTTACATTTTCCTTCACAGAGAATTTTCGAGAGAAGAGAATATTATCTGCTCCTAATTTTTTAAATTATCTATTTATTTTTTTTTATTTTGCAGTTTGGTCGGGGCTGGGTTTGAACCTGACACCTTCAGTATGGGGGGCTGATACCCTATATACTCAGCCATAGGCACCACCCCTGTTTCTAAATTTTTTAAACATGAGTATTTATATTATATTTTCCTTTTTTAAACAGAGAACACTAAATGAAACATTAATATTTCATAATATTGAAACAATTTCTGCCCCATCAAAAGAACATGCAATAATTAATTAAAAATTATTCATTTTGTAATTATTTTGAAATCTTGTTGTCAACTTATATCTCCCATAGTGTATGTGTACGCACACACACACACATATATACACATGCAGACAAAAAATCTCATGCATAAAATATACATATACATATATATATATCTTTTGGTTAGTAATATTTGAAACTTTTAAAAAGACCAAAGAAAAGTACAAATCAAATCCACAACTGTATATATGTATATGTATGTATATATACATATTTGCTTATACTTTGATTTCTATGAATATCCATTGACTTTATATGCAACACTTTTAAGTCTGCATCATGATTTTTTTCAAAAAACTACCAGATGAAATTCTTCATGCAGCTGATTTTCAATGATTTCACAAGGACAAATTTTAGTCATTTGAAATTCATCAGTAGCATTTTCCCAAAGATACATCAATAGTGTGGTGAAGCGCTGAATTCAGTTAAAATGAGCTAATCACAGAATCATACCATGATGAAATACATGTCACAAAATGGCACAGCCATGCTTATTTTAAACCAAGCATCATCACCTATAATCACTAAAGGTGGTTAGTGAAATATGTGAAATGAAAGTCAGAAGTAAAGCTAAATATCTATATCTATATATATATATATCTTTTTTTATATATCCTTATGGTTAAAATATAATAGCAAGAATATAACCTTGTAAGTAAATATCTAAATGTTTGTGAAGTCAAGTAAAAAGCTAAGAGAAAGATAAATGACAATATTAAAAAGAATAAGGTTATAGCTTTCATATAAAAGGTATAAATTAATTTCATAATACTGGTGTGTATATTGGATACTTTTTCTTCCATTCTTGTGATACTTTGCTCAGAAGAACATTTTCCAGCTCCATCCAGGTGAACATGAAGGACATAAAGTCTCCATTTATCTTACAAGGGTACAAGTGAACCTTTCTAAGAGTAGAATATGAACGTTTTGGCACAATAACTAGGTAAATGACATGAAGGCTATGTTAACCAGTTTGATGACATATTTCAAATTGTATGTGAAAACCCCACACTGTACCCCAGAAGTGCATTAATGTACATAGTTACCATTCAATAAAAAAAAGAAAAAAGAAAAAAAGAATAAAGCAAGGATTTTTCTATAAATAGAAAAATAGGGGTACGTGTCGTGATGTGATGTTGATAAACAGTAGACAAAGAGACAAAAGCAAGAGAAAAATAAGAGACTAAATCCTTTTAACCTATATATCTGCTATTCACTAGAGAGGCATT
>CAUYTI010152633.1:0-11316 GCA_963575145.1 Galago senegalensis | reverse complement strand
GTGGTCCCAGCTACTTGGGAGGCGGAGGCAAGAGACTCGCTTGAGCCCAGGAGTTGGAGGTTGCTGTGAGCTGTAATGCCACGGCACTCTACCCAGGGGGACAGCTTGAGGCTCTGTCTCAAAAAAAAAAAAAAAAAAGCTGGAGTTGAAAATTAC
Source organism: Galago senegalensis (assembly GCA_963575145.1). NCBI lineage: Eukaryota > Metazoa > Chordata > Mammalia > Primates > Galagidae > Galago > Galago senegalensis. Next base: position 11,160 of record CAUYTI010152633.1, on the reverse strand, counting down.
AATAGGGGGCGGCACCTGTGGCTCAAGGAGTAGTGTGCCGGCCCCATATGCCAGAGGTGGTGGGTTCAAACCCAGCCCTGGCCAAAAAAAAAAAAAGAAAATTATAATAACTGCAAAAGCATTGAAGATATGCCTCAAGACACACAAAGATAAGAAGTATTATTGGTTCAAGGCATTTTTTTATTTTTATTTTATTTTATTTTATTTTATTTTATTTTTTTGAGACAGAGCCTCAAGCTGTCCTCTTGGGTAGAGTGCCGTGGCATTACAGCTCACAGCAACCTCCAACTCCTGGGCTCAAGCAAGTCTCTTGCCTCCGCCTCCCAAGTAGCTGCGACCACAGGCACCTGCCACAATTCCCAGCTATTTTTTGGTTGCAGCCCTCATTGTTGTTTGGCGGGTCCGGGCTGGGGATTCAAACCCGCCACCTTAGGTGTACGTGGCTGGCACCTTAGCCAGTTGAGCTATAGGTGCCGAGCCTGGTTCAAGGCATTTAAGGAATTTGTGGCAAATCATTAGCTGATCATTAAACTAACCAAGCAGAAGCATCAGGGAGCACATGAAACAGACTATTTTTTTTAATTTTTTATTTTTTTTGAGACAGAGCCTTAAGTTATCCCTCTGGGTTGAGTGCTGTAGCATCACCGTTCACAGCAACCTCCAACTCCTGGGCTCAAGTGAATCTTCTGCCTCTACCTCCCAAGTAGCTGGGACCACAGGCATCGGCCACAATGCCCAGCTATTTTTTGGTTGCAGCCATCATTGTTATTTGGCGGGCCCAGATTGGATTCGAACCCACCACCTTAGGTGTATGTGGCTGGCACCTTAGCCACTTGAACCACAGGCGCCAAGCCATGAAACAGACTTTAAACTAGTCCGGGAAACTCACTAAATACATGGCTGTAATGCTACCACCAAATGTAGCAGCAGCATCAAGGTCTATAGAGCTGGGTGTGGTGGTACCTGACTAGAGTTCCAGCTATTCAGGAAGCTGAGACAAGAGCATCCTCCAGGAGTTTGAGTCCAGTTTGGACATAGTAATAGGATTCGATCTTCTTTTTTTTTTTTTTTTTTTTGAGACAGAGTCTTACTCTGGCATCCTGGATAGAGTGCCTAGTGTTATAGCTCACAGCAACCTCAAATTCCTAGGCTTAAGTAATCCTCTTGCCTCAGCCTCCCAAGTAGCTTGGACTACAAGCACCTACCCTAACACTCTTAAAAACAAAAAGCTAGAGTTGAAAATTATAATAACAAAAAAATTTTCTAGAGGAATTCACCAGATTTGTGCTATTGAAAAAGAATCGGTAGGGCAGCACCTGTGGCTCAAAGGAATAGGGCGCCAACCCCATATGTCAGAGGTGGCAGGCTCAAGCCCAGCCCCAGCCAAAAACTGCAAAAAAAAAGAATCAGTAGATTTGAACTGATATTATCAACTGATATGATCCCAGAAAGAAAAAAGAATTAATAAAAAAGAACAGAGCCTCTAAGACTGTGGGACACCAGTGTATCAGTGTAGCATAATAGTAATCTCAGAAGCAAAGGACGAAGAAAGGGAGAGAAAGGGTATTAGCTAAAAAGAGTAGGGAGAAAGGGGGAGAAAGAATATAGCCAAAAACTTCTCCAATTTGATTTTAAAAAATAGTAATTTGTACTCCAAGAAGTTTAACAAGCTATAAGTAAGATAACCTTAAAAAGATCCTTATGTAGACGCATAGTCAAACTTTTTTTTTTTTTTTTTTGGAGACAGAGCCTCAGGCTATCCCCCTAGGTAGAGTACGGTGGCATCACAGCTCACAGCAACCTCCAACTCCTGGGTTCAAGCGAGTCTCCTGCCTCAGCCTCCCAAGTAGCTGGGACAACAGGTGCCCGCCACAATGCCCAGCTATTTTTTGGTTACAGCTGTCGTTGCTTTGGTGGACCCGGGCTGGATTCAAACCTGCCCCCTTTAGGTGTATGTGGCTGGTGCCTTAGCTACTTGAGCCACAGGCACGGAGTCCACATAGTAAAACTGTTGAAAAGCAACAATAGAATCTGGAAAGTAGCAAATGAAATGGGACTGCATGCACAAGGAATAGCTAATGAGATCAATAGCTGAATTCTCAGCTAAAAGTATGGATACTAGAAGGTAATCGATGACATATTCAAAGTGCTAAAAGAAAGATTGTCAGCCAAGAATTCTGTATCTAGCAAAACTGTGCTTTAAAAATGGAGAAGAAATTAAGATATCCTCAGATAAACAAAAACTGAGAGATTTTGTCCTAATAGACCTTCCCTATAAGAAATGCTAAAAGGAGTCTTTTAAGCTGAAATGAAAGTACTATGCACAGTAACAAAAATCCACCTGAAAAAATAAAAAGCACTGGTAAAGATAACTATATAGGTATATTAAAAAGTTGGGCAGCACCTGTGGCTCAAAGGGGTAGGGCGCCAGCCCCATATACCAGAAGTGGCAGGTTCAAACCCAGCCCCAGCCAAAAACTGCAAAAAATAATAATATTAAACAATTGTTGTATTTAAAAAAAAAAAGTCAGTATTAATATATTTTTAATTGGCTTGGTGCTTGTGGCTCAAGTGGCTAAGGCGCCAGCCACATACACCTAAGGTGGCGGGTTCAAATCCAGCCCAGGCCCACCAAACAACAATGATGGCTGCAACCAAAAAAAAAAGCCAGGTGTTGTGGTGGGTGCCTGTTGTCCCAGCTACTTGGGAGGCGGAGGCAGGAAACTCGCTTGAGCCCAGGAGTTGGAGGTTGTTGTGAGCTGTAATGCCATGGCACTCTACCCAGGGGGACAGCTTGAGGCTCTGTCTCAAAAAAAATTTTTTTTTCTTTAATTTATAGTTTCTCTTTTCTCTTGTATGATTTAAAAGATAAATGCAAAAAAACAGTAATTATATGTATAAGACTATCTTGATGGGTTTATAATTTAGGAAAATGTAGATTGTATAAAAATAATAGCACAGGCTGGGTATCATGGCTCATGCCTGTAATCTTAATCTGAGCACTTTGCAGGGCCGAGGTTGGAAGGTTGCTTGAGCTCGGGAGTTTGAGACCAGCCTGAGCAAGATTCCATCTCTATTAAAAATAGAAAAAATTAGGGTAGCACAAGTGGCTCAAAGAGTAGGGCGCTGGCCCCATATACTGGTGGTGACAGGTTCAAGCCTAGCCCCGACCAAAACTGCAAAAAAAAAGAAAGAAAAGATAAAATGAGCCTGGTGGGTGCCTATAGTTCCAGCTACTTGAGGGGCTAAGGCAGGAAGATTGTTAGAACCCAGGAGTTTGAGGTTGTTATGAATTAGGCTCACGCCATGATACTCTAGCCTGGGCAACAGAATGAGATTTTGTCTCTAAACTAAGTGAAAGAATACATAAATAATAATAGCACAAGGAGGAAGGAGGATATGGAGTTAATTTTTTTTCAGTATTAGAACTTTTATTGATACGCCATTACATATTCTCATTTTTATTTTGCATAAAATAAAATATATAAAACTTTTAGATTAATATGGGGGTACAAACAGATTCCATAATTTGCATTTGTAAGGTGAAAGTCTGATTTATCGGTATGTCCTATACCCAAGTAGTGTGTGATGTATCTGTGCAGTGTAGCTGCTGGATCTGTGCAATGTAGCTGCTGGATAAGAATCTACCCAACCTTTTCTCTCCCTCTCCCCACTGCTTGAATTTCATTAAGTGTTTCTCTCATGTGACTGTATAGGTGTTAATCTACTAGTTCCAATTTAGTACCAGATACATGTGGTATTTGTTTCTTCATTCACTTAGAAGAATGGTCTTCAATTCCATCCAGGTTGTTGCAAAAGATACATAATCTCCATCTTTCTATGGCTGAGTAATATTCCCTGGTATACATACATTACAGTTTTTAATCCATTCCTGCATTGAAGGCCACTTGGGTTATTTCTATATCTTTGCAATTATGAATTGCATTGCTATAAACATTTCAGTGCAAGTGTCTTTATGATAGAATGCCTGTTTTTCTTTTGGGTAGATACCTAGTAAAGGAGTTGAAGGATCGAAAAGGTGGGTCTACTTTTTGCTCTTTGAGCAATCTCCATATTACCTTCCCCAGAGGCTGCACCAGTCTGTAGTCCTACCAACAATGTATAAGTATTCCTTTCTTTCCACATGCATGCCAGTATCTATTGTTTTAGGACTGTCTGATGTATGCCATTCTCCCTGGGGTTAAGCTGTATCTCAGTGTGATTTCGAGTTGCATTTCTCTGATGATTAGCGATGATGAGCATTTTTTCTTGTGTTTGTTGGGAAACAGTAAAATTGAAGCAAGTTTTTTGTATTGTGGAAATTAAGTTGGTATTAATCTAAACTGGATTATTTTAAATCAAGATAATAATTCCTAGGCAAACCACTAAGAAAATAAGTCAAAAACATATAGTAAAAGACAAAATAGGAAATTAAAGTGGAATACTAGGAAATATCTATAACAAAAGAAAGTGGTAATGAAGAACTAAAGATGTAAAAAAAAGACATAATACACATAGAAATAAATATCTAAATGTAAATGGTGAAACTCTCCAATCCAAAGGTATAGATTGACTCCCCCCCTCCAAAAATCATGATCCAACTATATAATCTCTCTAAAAGACCTACTCTAAACTCAAAGACACATATCAAAGTAAAGGATATATTGTATAGTAACCAAAGTTGGAATGGTTATTCCAGTATCAGAAAATTTAGACTTTGAGGGAAATTTTTTTTTTTTTTTTTTTTTTTTTTTTGAGACAGAGCCTCAAGCCGTCCCCCTGGGTAGAGTGCAATGGCATTACAGCTCACAGCAACCTCCAACTCCGGGGCTCAAGCGAGTCTCTTGCCTCCGCCTCCCAAGTAGCTGGGACCACAGGCCACAACGCCCAGCTATTTTCTGGTTGCAGCCGTCGTTGTTTGGCGGGTCCGGGCTGGGGATTCAAACCCGCCACCTTAGGTGTATGTGGCTGGCACCTTAGCCAGTTGAGCTATAGGCGCGGAGCCGGGAAAATTTATTACTAGTGATAAAGGACATTTCGGGAGTCATAAAATGGTCAGTCCATCAGAAAGACATAACAATTTTTTTTTTTTTTGAGACAGAGTCTTGCTCTGTTGCTCTGGCTAAAGTGCAGTGACATCATCATAGCCCACTGCAACCTCTTTTTTTTTTTTTCTTTCCTTGAGACAGAGCCTCAAGCTGTCCCCCTGGGTAGAGTGCTGTGGCATCACAGCTCACAGCAACCTCCAACTCCTGGGCTCAAGCAAGTCTCCCACCTCCACCTCCCAAGTAGCTGGGACCATAGGCGTCTGCCACAACGCCCGGCTATTTTTTGGTTGCAGTCGTCATTGTTGTTTGGCGGGCCTGGGCTTGATTTGAACCTACTACCCTAGGTGTATGTAGCTGGCACCCTAGCCACCTGAGCCACAGGTGCCAAGCCAGCCCACTGCAACCTCAAACTCCTGGGCTCAAGTGATCCTTCTGCCTCAGCCTCCTGAGTACCTGGGACTATAGGTTCATGTTAGCATGCCTGGTTAATTTGTCTATTTTTTATAGAGATGGGGTTTTGCTCTTGTTCAGGTTATTCAAGACATAATAATTACAAATAAATGTGCAGGCTGGACATGGTGGCTTATTCCTGTAATCCTAGCATGTTGGGAGGCGAAGGCAAGAGGAGGCCAGGAGTTACAGACCAGCTTGGACAACATAGTGAGACTTGACCTCTACAATAAAAAATATTTTTTTTAATTAGCTGGGTATGGTGGCTCCAGAGTGGGGTGTTGGGGAACTGTGGTGATCCAGAGAGGTGAGAAAAGATAAATACTGGATTAGGGTATTATTCCAAGTGGTGTGAGGAGGGCACGCACGATACAGAGGAATGATAGTGATACTGGGAGACTGGTTACAGACAGGCAAGGAGATTGGTCAAATAGATGCAGAAGGTGCAAAAAAATGCAGAAACGCTTTAAGAAAGGAAGAACTGTGAATTTGTGATGCTGGAGTCACATTTGGCCTCTACAATTACAAGAGGTGCTCAGCGTGTTTTACGTTCCTCTTTTGTTATTGGTATATACTGAGAAACATGCCCTCTGTGTACAAAAAGAACAGGAGCCAGCTTTGTTGCTGTAGGAGGGAGTTCATAACTCACAGCTCAGGGACAGGAGACATTCTGAATTTAAAGAGGAGGATTACAAAATATCTTAGCCCTTAAGTGAAAACTAAATATGTGCATTGATTTTTCTTTTCTCAACTATTCTACATAATTGCTTATAAACATTATTGTAAAGAAATGTGACACATTGGCAGCGCCCATAGCTCAGTGGGTAGGGCGCTGGCCATGTACACTGAGGCCGAAGGGTTTGAACCCAGCCCCGGGGCCAGCTAAAGCAATGACAGCTGCAGAAAAAAAAATAGCTGGGTGTTGTGGTGGGCGCCTGTAGTCCCAGCTACTTGGAGGCTGAAGTGAGAGAATGGCTTAAGCCCAAGAGGTTGCTGTGAGCTGTGATGCTACAGCACTCTACCCAGGGCGACAGCTTGAGACTCTGTCTCAAAAAAAAAAAAAAGAAAGAAATGTGACACCTTAGCATGAAATTGTTTTCCTTTGTATCATTAATCAAGCTATTAACTAATATAAACTATAAGCAATATCTGTTTTCTTTTTTTTTTTCTTTTTTTTTTTTTTTTTGAGACAGAGCCTCAAGCTGTCCCCCTGGGTAGAGTGCTGTGAAATCACAGCTCACAGCAACCTCCAACTCCTGGGCTCAAGCAAGTCTCTTGCCTCCGCCTCCCAAGTAGCTGGGACCACAGGCGCCCGCCACAACGCCCAGCCATTTTTTGGTTGCAGCCATCATTGTTGTTTGGCGGGTCCGGGCTGGGGATTCGAACCCGCCACCTTAGGTGTACGTGGCTGGCGCCTTAGCCAATTGAGCTATAGGCGCCGAGCCCAATATCTGTTTTCTGTATCCTAATCATCAGCTATCCTGCCCTTTAAAGTTTCTTGAAGTTGGTCAGGCATGGCGGCTCATGGCTGTAATCATAACACGTTCAGAGGCCCAGGTGGGAATATCACTTGGGGCCAGGAATTTGAGATTGGCATGAGCAACATACAAAAAATAGAAAAATTAGCACAATTATAGTCCCAGCTACTCAAGTGGTTGAAGCAGGAAGACTGCTTGAGCCCAGGTGTTTGAAAGAAGCATGGGCAACATAGTGAGACCCCATCTCAAAAAAAAAAAAAACCCTTTCTACAAAAGAAGTCAAATATGAAGTGTTAGAATCACATCAGATTCCTAGAGTCTCAAGTATCTGAAAACTGGTGGCCTTGTTGCTAGGCCTTTTCCATCTAAGAACCAACCAATTTCTTCCTATTTCAGGCAACCCAAACCTCAGGTCCTGGACGTGCAAGGAAAATACAGTCGTGCTTTTATGGCCTGGCACGTGGGTGATTATGAGGATACCAACCAGAGAAATTCCAAATGGTCCATGCTTGTTAAGGAGAGTAACTCAGTGACAGGGAGACCTTCCAAGTCTTCACTGCTGCCAAAGCTGCCAATACATAAAAAGGTAAGATTTTTTTGCTTTTATTAATTATCATTAAAAAAAAATCAGGTCAGGCTCGGCACCTTCATAGCTCAGTGGTTAGGGTGCCAGCCTTATGTACCAAGGATGGCTGGTTCGAGCCCGGCCCAGGCCTGCTAAAAAACAATGACAACTGGAACCAAAAACTACCTGGGTGTTGTGGTGGGCATCCTGTAGTCCCAGCAACTTGGGAGGCTGAGGCGAGAGAATCACTTAAGGCCAAGAGTCGGAGGTTGCTGTGAGCTGTGAGGCTATGGCACTCTACTAAGGGCGACATAGTGAGACTCAGTCTCAAAAAAAAATCAGGTCATTATAACATATAGTTTTTTTTTTTGTTTGTTTGTTTATTAAATTTCAGGTTAATGTGAGGGTACAAATAATCAAACCATAATATTTGAATTTGTTAGGTAGAGTCCATCATTTGTTAGGTAGCTATGTCCTTAGATCTTCTACTGGCTTTATATTAGTAGTGAGTACACTGGATACTTGCTTGTCCATTGCTGTGATACTTTACTGAGAAGAATGTGTTCCAGCTCCATCCAGATTAATACAAAAGATGTGAAGTCTCCATCTTTTCATAGCTGAATAGTATTCCATGGTGTACAGATACCACTGCTCGTTAATCCATTCCTGAACTGATGGTTGTTTAGGTTGTTTCCACGTCTGGGATAAATGAATGTTTTTAATATTTAATAAAAAGTTGTATAGCTCCTTTTAATCTACCAAAGCATTTTATAATTTATATTGGATTGCCATAACGTTAACTTGGGGGTAAGTGGGTATGTGTATTATTCCCATTCTGTGTGGTTTAGTCCTTAAAATTGCTCATGTAGCACAAGGTTTACCAGCAGGGACTGGCCATCCCCTTGGCTTCCTTGGCTGAGAAAGCACTCAACCAGGATATGGAGGGAAATCTCTAAAGCCCCTCAGAACCCTCACAGATAAGGTTAGAGTGAGAATATATCACTTCACAGTCTAGTTTTTTCCCTTTACTATCTGCAGAATCTTGCGCAAGTTGCCCAAATATCCATATATGGTTTTTATAAGTGAAATAGGGATATTTGTACTGTTCTGAAATTTTTGTAGCATTAGCATGAGAATCAAGTAAGAAATCTGTACGTATATATTCAAGGTCCACGTACAAATCATTCTTCTATAATAGCTTTTTGCATAATCCCACAGCAGAATGCACTTTGTAGTCACCCTGTATTTCACTATTCAGTTGGACAGAAAAGGGAATAGCATAGCTCAGACCCAGAGACTCCTGTTCCCTACACAGAGTTGTCTTGCTCCACTGAAGAATCTTGCCAGCTCACTAGAATATTGCTTACACTTTGTCCCCAGACAACTGATTCCTCAGCAATTGATGTCTATCTGAAACACTCTAAGGGAGCCATGCTTGCCCTCCTTGGTACGTCCTGACCTTAGGTATATTTTATATTTAAAACAGGGAACAGTTTAACCACTAACATTCCTGCGTGGTCTGAATTTTGGGATAAATCCAAATGAAATGATTCATCGCAGTGTATGTGGAAGAGGGCTTGGATTATCACTGAACTAATTTTGTATAGGATTAGAGCTATCATGAGTTAAATTTTCCCAAATATTTTCCTTTATCATTCACTAAATCCAAATGAAATATTTTTTGTGCATCAGAAACAATCTGTGAAAAGACTTATTTTGATTTCAAATTTTCAGAGCAAGTTGCAATACAAGTACAAAAATCTTCTCGTGTACTCTTCACCCAGATCCATCTGTTGTTAATTTTATTGCTTTAATGTTCTTTCTCTGTTTCTCTTTCACTCTTTGGGGGTAAGTTGCAAACATGTTCCCCCCCCACCCCACCCCGTCTCCACTCTTTTTAGAGACAGGGTCTCACTCTGTTGCTTAGGCTGCAGAGCTGTGCTATGGTCATAGCTCACTGCAGCCTCCAACTCCTGGGCTCAAGAGATCCTCCTGCCTCAGCGTCCCAAGAAGCTGGGAGCATGCGGACAGGGGCATGTGGACACCCAACTAGCTTCTTTACTTCTAAATATTTCAGGGTGTATTTCCTAAGAATAAGGATATTCTCTCACACAACCACAGCACAATTGACAAGATTCAGGAAATTTATTTATTTATTTATTTATTTGGAGACAGAACCTCAAGCTGTCCCCCTGGGTAGAGTACTGTGGCTTCACTGCTCACAGCAACCTCCAACTCCTGGGCTCAAGCTAGTCTCCTGCCTCAGCCTCCCAAGTAGCTGGGACCACAGGCACCTGCCACAATGCCTGGCTTTTTTTTTTTTTTTTGGTTGCAGCCGTCATTGTTGTTTGGCGGACCCTGGCTGGATTTGAACTTGCCACCTTAGGTGTATGTGGCTGGCACCTTAGCCACTTGAGCCACAGGCACTGAGCCTAGGAAATTTAGTATTGACATATTATCTAAAGTTCATGATCAAATTTTATTAATTGATCTTTGCATTTTTTCCTGATCCAGGATTCAATCTAAATAATAACTACATTATTTAGTTATCATGTCCCTTTAGTCTCCTTCAATTTGGAAGATTTCCTCAGTTTTGGTCTTTTATAACACTGACATTTTTTTGTAGAGTACAGGCCAGTTCTATAGAATCTCTTTCAACATGGGCTCATGTGATGTTTCTTCATAAGCGGATTCAGGTTTTGAGTTTGGGGCAGGAATCCCAGAGAGGTGATGTGTCATCCTCAGCGCATCACATCAAGAGGCACCTGAGGTCAGATCCCTCCATTACATCCTTTCTCTTCCAGAAATAAACAAAATACTAATCAAAACACTCTTTAATAACTGGGATATCTCTTAAATTTCCAGATACATTAGATACTTGTTCTCCAAGTTGAGTTTTGGTACCATCCTGCAGAATTCCTGTAGACATTTCAAACTCAAACTCCCCTCCCTTTGATATAAATCTCTTCAGGGAAAATAAATTAAAGCAAATGTTTTTGTATATTCAAAAGCAAATAATAAATACCTCATGTGAAAATCCTCCAACACGAAGCCTCACACATAGATGCCAGGGAGTGGCCCCCGTTTCTAGTCTTACTTGAGTTGCCCGCACATTTTCCATTCTTCTGCTGCAAGAATCAGAACATACACTGAAAGCCTCTCAAAAGTGAAAACTGGTCGATGTTACGGGGGGATTGGGAGGAGGTTTTAAAATCATAATCCTATAGATAATATCACATGCTTTCTCATCAAAATAGATTGGAAAGGGGCATATTTTATATTCATGCCCTAGAGTTTGATATTCCATTTATAAACTTTAGAGCTTAATTACAATGTTTTAAAAATACACAATTTTTGATATTTAGAACTATGTATCATTCTTGTATAGATCTATCCAAAATGCTCTCCCAGATATTTTGGGAAATCTACTGGGCAAATTTCTAAGCTATTTCTTCTCCTACATTCTCCCCAGTTTCTCTTTCTATTTTTTTTTTTTTTTTTTTTTGAGACAGAGCCTCAAGCTGTCCCCCTGGGTAGAGTGCCGTGGCATTACAGCTCACAGCAACCTCCAACTCCTGGGCTCAAGCGAGTCTCTTGCCTCTGCCTCCCAAGTAGCTGG
>CAUYTI010152627.1:0-34056 GCA_963575145.1 Galago senegalensis | reverse complement strand
AGTAGAATGTGAATGTTCTAAAGCAATAACTGAGAAAGTGACATGAAGGCTGTGTTGACCAGTTTGATGGAAGTATTTCAGAATGCATGTGAAAACCCCACACTGTACCCCAGAAGAGTATCAATGTACATAGTTAACATTTAATAAAAATAAATAAATAAATAAATATGAAATGCTAAAAAAAAAAAAACTCCTCTGTCATACTTTAAAGATCTAGAAAAAATAATACTTCATTTTATATGGAATCAGAAAAAACCTCAAATAGCAAAAACATTACTCAGGAACAAAAACAAAGTAGGAGGAATACGTTACCAGACCTCAGACTATACTACAAATCCATAGTGATCAAAACAGCATGGTACTGGCACAAAAACAGACAGGTAGATGTATGGAATAGAATAGAGAGCCAAGAGATGAATCCAGACTTCTACCATTATTTGATCTTTGACAAGCAAATTAAAAATATTGAGTGGGGAAAAGATTCCCTATTTGACAAATGGTGCTGGGCTAACTGGATGACAACCTGTAGAAGACTGAAACTGGACCCACACCTTTCACCATTAACTAAGATAGACTCTCACTGGATTAAAGATTTAAACTTAAGATATGAAACTATGAAAATACTAGAAGGAAGTTTAGGGAAAACACTTGAAGAAATCGGCTTGGGCGAAAATTTTATAAGGAGGACCCCTCGGGCCATTGAAGCAATGTCAAAAATACACTTTGGGGATCTGATCAAACTTAAAACTTTCTGCAGAGCCAAGAACACAGTAAATAAAGTGGGTAGACAGCCCTCAGAATGGGAGAAGATATTTGCTGGTTAAGTCTCCGACAAAGGTTTAATAACCAGAATCCACAGAGGACTCAAACGTATTAGCAAAAAAAAAAATAAACAAGTGATCCCATCTCAGGGTGGGCAAGGGACTTGAATAGAAATTTCTCTAAAGAAGATAGGTGCATGGCCTACAGATATATGAAAAAATGCTCTCCATCCTTAATCACCAGAGAAATGCAAATCAAAACTACTTTGAGGTACCACCTAACCCCAGTAAGAATAGCCCATATCACAAAATCCCAAAACCAAAGATGTTGGCATGGATGTGGAGAAAAGGGAACACTTCTACACTGCTGGTGGGAATGCAAATTAACTCATTCCTTTTGGAAAGACATCTGGAGAACACTTAGAGAACTAAAAGTAGACCTGCCATTTGACCCTGCAATTCCTTTATTAGGTATATATCCAGAAGACCAAAAATAGAATTACAACAAAGATATTTGTATCAGAATGTTTATTGCAGCCCAATTCATAATTGTGAGGTCATGGAAAAAGCCCAAATGCCCATCAACCCACAAATGGATCAATAAATGTGGTACATGTACACCACGGAATACTATGCAGCCCTAAAGAAGGATGGAGACTTTACCTCCTTCATGTTTATATGGATAGAATTGGAAAATGTTCTTCTTAGCAAAATATCTCAAGAATAGAAGAAAAAGTATCCAATATACACAGCCCTACTTTGTAACTAATTAATAGCTTTTATAGGAATGTCATAACCTAATTATAGCTTTAGAATATGAGAAGGGGTGGGAGGGGGAGGTGAGGGTGATAGATGGGGGGAGGGAGGGAGATTGGTGGGGTCACCTCTATGGTTTACCTTACAAGGGTACAAGTGAATCTTTCTAAAAGCAAAGTATGAATGTTTTAACTCAATAACTAAGAAAATAACATGAAGGTTATGTTAACCAGTTTGATGAAAGTATTTCAAAATGTATATGAAAACAGCACACTGTACCCCATGATTGCATTAATGTACAGAGTTATACTATAAGAAATAAAAAAAAAAGATGTCACTGGGCAATGGAAGTTTTCAGCTCCATTATAATCTTATAGGCTCACCATTAAATAATATATACCATCCATCATGGACTGAAACATAGTTAGGCAGTACATTACCGGGCATAGTCTTTATCATATTAAAAACATGTACTCAGTACTATTATGAAACCAATTTAGAATCACTTACACTTTCATATGAAGAATAGATTACAACCATGGCCCAAGATGAAGGAGGGAGGAGAGGGAGATGGGAAGGGTGGGGGGAGGTCAGATGGAGGGAGGGTGAGTAATGGGATCACACCTATGATGCATAATTCAAGGGTTCATGTAGGATCTATTAGTATAGAGCATAAATGTCTTAACACAATTACTAAGTAAATGAGATGAGGTATATATTAACCAATGTGATGTTAGCATTCCTAATTCTATATGAAATCAGCACACTGTACCCCATAACTCCATTAATGTATATATTATCTATGTGATTATGATTTAATTAAAAAAGTTTTGGGTGGCGCCTGTGGCTCAAAGGTTTAGGGCATCATACCCATATCCAGGAGGTGGTAGGTTCAAACCTAGCCTCTGCCAAAAACTACAAAAAAAAAAAAAAAAAAGGATAGAGAAATAAATTTCTGTTAAAGAAAAAGTTTTAAAAACAAATTTCTTTTTTTTTTTTTTTGAGACAGAACCTTACTATGTCACCCTCAATAGAGTGCTATGGCATCACAGCTCACAGCAACTTCAAACTCTTGGGCTTACGCGAATTCTCTTGCCTCAGCCTCCCAAGTAGCTGGGACTATTGGCACTCACTACAACACCCAGCTATTTTTTGTTGCAGTTGTCATTGTTGTTTAGCTGGCCTGGGCCGGGCTTGAACCTGCCAGCCTGGCACCCTACCCACTGAGCTATGGGCACTGTCTAAAAACAAATTTCTAATATTTTTATTTTTAATGCAAAGTGTATGTTGAATTGTATTAACTGTCCCTTCATTGTTAATTCACTACCTCTTATTATTACATGCCATTTTTAAAGATAACTATATAATTTTTAAAAAATAGTTTTAAAATTCTTTGAGGAAGTTTCTATCATTTTTAAAGTAGGGATATTAAGGCTGAGAGAATTTTAATGTTTTCCCAATGCTACACAAAAAGCAAATGCCAAAACCATGATTCCAATCCAGGTCTCTCCATGTAAGGTCTTGCCTTGGTAAGTACAACACCAACATTGCATTGTCCTTTTAAGCGTGCACGCACACACACACATAGTTTTTCTTTATTATGTCTTCACCATGATGCAAAGGATCCCGGGGATTGAAAGACTTAGGAGGCAGAGAGCACAGTGCCCATATTCTGCCCATCTCTGTGTGAGCAGAGAGAGACAAAGCACAGGGTAATTGTAAATCCCTAATTGTCCCACCCTGACTAGTCTTGTCAGGGAGCAGAGTTGGGGCCAGGATGCATTTGCACACCTGGCTTCTCCTACTGGAGTCTTCTCATTACTCACCTTTCCTGCTGCTCATGGCTTCCTTCACTCAGGCCTAGAGTACTCCTGGTGCTGCACCCATAATGGTAGAATTCATTCAGATTCTCTTCAAAATGGCTCAACAGCAGTGTTCTAAGTTGAATAATGTCCCCCCAAAATTAATGTGTACCTGGAGCCTGTGAATGTGGCATTCTTTGGAAATAAGGTCTGTGTGTATATAATATATCTATAATCAAGTTAAAATGAGATCATACAGAATTAGAGCAGACCCTAATTCAGTCAGTGATTGTTCTTATAAAAGGAATTTAGACAACACAAACAGAAGATAGATGTTCAGAGGAAGATAAAAGTAAAGGTGGGAATAAGCTGCTACAAACCAGGGAACAGCAGAGATTGCTGGCTACACCAAAACCCAGAAGGGAAAAGGGAAGATTCTCCTCTAGAGCTTTGAGAAAGAGCAGAAACTGCTGACACCCTCATTTCAAACCTCTAGCCTCCAGGACAGTGAACGAATACATTTCTGCTGGTTTTTTAGGAAGCAAGTAAAAGCCGGAAGCTTCCCTTTCCTCCCTGAACCATTGTCCCAACACTCCCACCACCCACCTAGCATGTCTACATGAATAATTTTTCTTTCAAAATGCAAGAAAAGTACAACTCCATTTTTATTTGGAGCTTACCTGTGAAGTGTTATTTTTCAACGCTAAGAAAGAAATGTTAAGTGGATAAGCATTAGGGAGATAACTACATTTCAATAATTCTACATTTAGCTTTTCATAGATTTTTCAGACCAGGTGCAGCCTCTTGCATGAGCACACACAAACATGCACCTTTTTGAAGTCCCTTCCTTCTTCAAACTGAGGATTGAAGTAATAATGCCATGTTTATTTTTACACATTTAAAGGACGGTTTCAGAATAACCATGTAAGTTTCCTCATCCTTTTTTTTTCTTTTTTGGTAACTTGTCTTTGGCTCTAACATTTCAAGATTTTATAACAGAATAGAAAAAGAGGTTTCTTCCTTTAAGGACCATTTTTTTTTTTTTGGAGACAGAGTCTTAAGCTGTCACCCTGGGTAGAGTGCAGTGACGTCACAGCTCACAGCAACCCCAAACTTTTGGGCTTAAGCTATTCTCTTGCCTCAGCCTCCCAAGTACCTGGGATTACAGGCATCCACCACAATGCCTGGCTATTTTTTGCTTGTAGTTGTAATTTTTGTTTGGCAGGCCTAGGCTGGATTCGAACCCACCAGCTCTGGTGTATGCAGCTGGTGCCTTAGCCACTTGAGCTATAGGCACCAAGCCTGAGGACCATTCTTAAATGAAACTCTGTGGATCTATACATATTGTGTAATGAATTTACATCCCTGATTCTAGCATCCATATTCCTGGTCTTTCCCATTTCCTCTGGTGCCATTTTTATTGATAAATTTTCTCTATTTACATGGTTTCCCCACTTCTCTTCGTGGTATATTTAGACAGCCTTTAGTTTCTGGATTTCTTTACTTGATTTTTACTCTTAATAGCCACATGTGATTCTTTGATACTCTTTATAGTATTTCCACATTTTTTTCAGCCTTTCAGTTTTACAACTTTTTTTTGTTTTTGTTTTTGTTTTCAGCAGTCATTGTTTATTTCTTTTAAACTTTTCAACTCAATCAAGCCTCCTTCAAGAGGCGGTCCTGCCTGTCTATTAGGTTCTTCAGCTGGTGCTGCAGAATTGCTTACTTGAGTCAGGGTCACTGCATCTAGGTTTGCTCATTGTTTCCTAGGCCAACATTAAGAGTTGTTGATTTTCTTTGTATAAGACAATGCTATTGTTGTTCTGTTACAGTAGCCAGAAGGAAGAATTTGATCCTCTTTATAATCTACCATTTTATAAAACGTCTGCTATTATCTTTTAACTTTCTGGGTCAAAACTGTTGTCTTGATACCTCTTCATCTCAAATTTCTTTTCACATGCCAAATATCTCACTTACAATTCAGTCAGCATAAATTTTGACATCAATTCTTTGTTCTAAATAAGTCATTCACTGTTACACCAATATAAATATCATGTTTATTTTTTACAATAGCTGGCACAAGGTCGCCTTATCTATATAAATTTAATGAGTTTTGTTTTGTTTTGTTTGAGTCAGAGTCTCTCTCTGTTGTCCTCTGTAGAGTGTTATGGCATCACAGCTCACAGCAACCTCCAGTTCTTGGGCTTAAGCTCTTGCCTCAGCCTCCCAAGTAGCTGGGACTACAGATGCCCACCACAACACCTGGCTATTTTTTTGTTGCAGTTGTCATTGTTGTTTAGCAGGCCTGGGCCAGGCTCAAACCTGTTCGGTATATGTGGCCGGCACCCTACTCACTGAGCTAAAGGTGCTGAGCCATAAATCTAATGTTTAAAAAATTTTTTTAAATGTCATCTTTATTAAAGAAAACTGGGAAAATAATTTTGTATATACTCTCGTTTAAATTATTATAAGCATTTGTAAATGTTATTATAGACATGGGCATATATACACTTTCAATGGCTGGGTAATATTCTATTAAGAGGTAGCATCATAACCCTAGGATTAGACATTTAGTTCGCATAGTTGATATTATTGTTTTGGTCTCATAGGCATCTGTTTTCATCTTCTTCAGGCAATTACCCTCTTATCCCACATTCCTTTGGAAAATTCATTTTCCCTTCCCTCACATATGATCTGATGGTACCAATTATAGCATTTTGCCTCTAGTCCAAGTGATCATGGGCATATGTCTCTGCCTGTTAATCATGATTCCTATGGTTGTTTGGACCTAGTCCCAAGAGTACTGTTGTGTAATACTTCCATATTACATCACTTGGGTGCATTTGTTAACTAGTAACAGAAAACCTAACAAATGATGGCTTTAACCTTAAGGTCATTTTTCATTACTTACATAATAAGAAGGCTAGAGGTAGTAATTTTTCAAGGATTGAACTTGTTCCACAAAAGGTATACTCAAGTCTTCACTCCCAGTACCTATGAATATGGCCTTATTTGGAAATAGAATCTTTGCAGATGTAATCAAGTTGATGTGAGATCATTAGTGGGTCATAATTCAGTATAGCTGGTGCCCTTATAAAATGAGGAAACTTCCATGGGAAGACAGAGACACACAGGAAGAATATCACATGACAAGAGAGGTAGAGAATGAAGTGATGCAGGTGCAAACCAAGTAACACCAAGGATCAAAGGCAACTACCAGAAGCTAGGAAGAAACAAAGAAGTATTGTCCCCTATAGGTCATCCCTTTCAGAGAGGAAAATGCCCTGCTAACACCTTAATCTTGAACTTCAACCTTCCAAAACTGTGAGATAATAAATGTCCATTTTTTAAGCCACCCAGTCTGTGGTACTTTGTTGTGGCAGCCCTATGCAACTAATACAGTAATTCATTAAGATTCCAGCAAATCCCCAAGAAACAGAAAAGAAAACCTGTTATACAAAGGATTCAGAGACAAACCGGTCAGTGAAGGCAGAGGGCATATAAACTAGTATTTATTCATTTTTTAAAAAGTGTTTACAACCTGGATAGAACTCAAGACCACCCTTCTAAGTGAAGTTTTGTAAGAATGGATAAACAAACACCACTTGTACTCACGATTAAACTGGAACTAATAGAGTAACACTCATGTGCACATTTGGTAGCAAAACTCAACAGAAAGCAAGCAGGTGAGAGGGGAAAGGAAGGAGTAGACTCACTCCTAACAGGTACAATGCATACTTCCAGGTGAGGGACACACTTAAAATTTTGACACAAAATCCACGAAAGCAATTCATTTGGGGCTTCCCTGTGAAGTGTTATTTTTTTCAGCCATAAGAAATAAATGTTAAGTGGATAAGCACTAGGGAGATAACCAAAACATTTTTACCCCTGTAATATTCTGAACATTTTTTAAAAGTGTTGAGTGCTTCATTATATGCCAGGACCCCCAAAGTGGTGAAAGACAATGTGACACAAATAATGTAGTGCACACATCTCATGATGGTCATTAATATTATTGTGGTTTTTAACAATAGTTGCCATTTATGAATACTTACTACCCTATTCTTGGTCTTTTTGAGACATTATCTCATTCAGTTATCTCAAAACCCTGTAAAACCAAACTGCTATCCTGATATTACATATTTCTAACAAAGAGGAAACTGAAGTTCTCACCCAATGATTCATTTTATGCCCTGTTGAGTTAGAAGTGCATATCCAAGAGAACCTAGCTGTCTATACTTCAGTTTATGCAAAAAATTCAAATAGATCTCCATGTGTCATGATTCATGTAATTGATCCATTTGATCCATATAAATGCCCCAAAGATTCCCATCAAACTTCTCTGGCTACAGTGAACATAGCCCAGGACTTTGGGTTTCTGCTGGATCCATACCATAAAATTATAGTCTGTGTCTATGGTCAGTCATTCTCTCAGCAGACTCCACAGCAAATTCCTTCTGAAGGCTGACAGGTCAACATGTGTACCCTGCCTCTACCACTTGCCAGTCCATTGGTGTTTATGAGGGTCTCACAGTTTATATGCATGCTAATAACAAAGGCTGAAACCTTCCAGTCCTCAGACATTGCATAACCCAGTACATATTTATAAGAAAATATTCCTATAAAAGTAACAATTAAATATATACTTTGAAGTAGAAAATGTGTCAAGATATTTATGCTGAAGAGTGGAAGAATGCTTACTAAACTATGACAGGGGCACAATATTATAGCAAATGTTAATTGGAGTCCCCCCAAAATAGGTTCTCTGTTTTAAAAATTTTGGAGATACGGCATAATAGAGGCTCTTTAAAGTACTGATCTGAAGAAGCCAGTTTCACAGAGCTTAACTGAGTGTTTTCCATGTTTTTTGTCCTTGATCTCTCACTTTCTCTCTCTGAATTATCTGAATTACCTATTAATGTCCTTTAAGATAGTGTTTGTAGGACATTAGTTACACAGTCTTGAGTTAAAATACATAATAAAAGTGCCCAGAGATTCTCACAGGAAAATAAAGAACAAGATAATAGCCTGGAGCATTGTGGGAAGAAGATCTGACCACACCTTGCAAAGTCTTGGCTCATTGAGAAGAGGTTGGGTCATTAATAATGTCAAGCAAATGTGACCATATTCTTTTTGTTACAGAATTATAAATAAAAATGATCTTGCATTATGACATTTTTGGCAACTTCTAATCTTGGTATTTTTTCAAAAAGTTTTAGCATTGGTAAAATTTATCTATCTCTCAGAAAAAGAAACTCCTGATCTGGGTATACTACCACCACCTGGAGAAGTGTCTCACAGCCATGGTTTCCAAGTGTGAAGACATAAACCAGAGGCTTACCTGAGATAAACACAAGCACTTCTTTCCTGTGGCGTTAAAGATATGTCTTAATTAATATAGTTTAGTGGGAACTAACTGTTCAATTAGGCACCTTGTCAAGCATAGGGCTAGGCACCGAAATATAAGAAGGGAAAATCATAGTTACTGCCCTTGAAGTGATCACAATCTACTGGGAAAGACCATGATATGGCCAAAGGGAAGAAAGGAGGGGCAGAGGATACAGAGGAGGGAGCAGACCACCACTTGAGGTTCAAAGGGGATTCACTAAGGAGGAGGTAATGGAGTTGAACCTCAAAGGATGGGTGTTATTTTCCAAATAGGAAAAGGAAGAAAGAATACCTTCAAAGGCACAGAAGTCTGAAAAAAGACAACAGCAAGCTCAGAGACCAACAATCAGCTCTGTGAGGTTGAAGCTCACCCTGGTAGGTATATAGGATGATGTGAATGATGAGAGTGAGGCTGAGGGGTAGGTTGAGGCAGGTTTAGAATGCCTAGTGTAGGAGCCTGATCCACCACTGAATTGCCTGTGTAATCTTGGTTTGTATGTCATCCACTTCTTCCAGACCTCACATGTCCAGCTAAGGACAGAGGTTCTGGAGGCAAATTCTCAAGCTCCAACACACAGTTATGTGTGATCTGGATCAGTTCCCTGTCCTCTCTTTGTTTCAGTTTACACATCCATAAAACAGATGAAGGGTTGCTAAAAGATTAAATGTAATATCATGTGACACAACAAACATATATCAGTGTTTCTGATTGTTATTCATGATAACCATGTTTATTGTCATTATTTTCATTGTCTGGAAGGACATGCTAAGATAATAAATGTGAAAATGCTTGGTAAACCACAGACAGAATATTATAATTATAATAATAATAATTATTATTATCATGCGAAATGATCTACTCATTATCTTATGCACCAATAGTTCTTCGCCAGGGCTGCCTTCTGGGCCACCACAAATGTCTCCCCAAATGGCTCAGTGTGAAGTTCCAGAGGCACCATTCACTTAGATCAGAAGTGATAGAAATGTTCTTTCTAAGTGTTAGTTGGAGTGTTGGTCACACACATATATACATATGTCAACACTGATAAAACTCTTCACTTGAAATTTGTATATTTAATTTAGAAAAAACACAGCTTAGAGTAAAAAGCACTTCCAGAAAGTTTAGGCTTGGTTCATATCAAACCAACATTGGGACAGCTCACTTTGAGTGATCAGTCCTAATGCCCTTCTGAGGGTCATGACCCAGTGCTGGCATAGACTTATGCCATGCTAGAGTGGAAAGACCTAAGATGACTTTTTCCTCTCCATTTCTACCAGTTCTCTGTCTCTTCAAGTAAATAAATGAGGCAGGAAAACCCCTTTCTTTGCTCCCAGGTAAGAAGTGGTTCAGCTCAATCTATTCCTCAAATCTCCCTTCTTCTCACAGTTGGCTGAAGGTACTTAGCTTGTCTGACTTGCCTTAGGACAAGCTTTAAGTTCCCAAACTGTCCTAGGTTTCAAAATGCTTTTTTGAAAATCCAGTTTCTCTTATAAAAAACAACACCTTAGAAAATTCAAGCGATTTACTTTTAAGAGATTTTTAAAGTCTTCTAAATCACCAATACTTCCTGGCAGGGCACGATGTAAGACTCTGCCATCATTATCAATCAAGGTACCTGGTCTGCAGTGAGCTGGACACTGAATAAAGCTAGAGGCACAAATTAAGGATGTTTTCCGGGCTAAGCCCCTGGTGGGCAGGGGCCCTGTCTGGCTAAATTGCTCTGTGCCACACAGAAGAGAAGAAGCGAGTAGTTTTTTATATTAGTGATGGCTGTATGCTTGCTTCGGGCCTATAGAAGTGAGCAAAGGCCAGAGTTGTCTGGGGTATTTGAGAGAAGATTTTCTTGGGGGGTAACTGAAGACCTAAATTCTCAAGCAGGTTGAAATTTCCTGGCAAAGGAATCATAGAAAAGGGACTAGAATTGCCCCTGAGCTGCAAATGTCTCACAGAACTCACATTGATTTGTGTAGGATTCTTGAAAGACACACCCTCATCTCCTAATGGTTCCAGAAAAACTGGGGAACAAGTGTCAGTGTTAGAGAGGTGTGGGAAAGCAACTCCCCACACCCAAAGCCCCCCAAGAGGCTCACGTCCCTCTGCTCATCTTCCCAGCCCTCTTTCATCCAAACTGCACTTTCCTGACTATGCCCGAGTGTATTTGAAAAGAGATCACCAAGCAAAACATCCGAGCAGGTCTTCCTTTCTCTTTCTTTTCTTAGCTCTCTTCCCTTTTCCCTCCCTCTATTCCTCTCTCTCTCTCCTCTCCTCTCTCTCTAAACCTTTTACACTGCAGTTGAACAAGCCCCTGGATAAAGACTTTATCCAAAAACCCCCTCTTTAAAGTTATTTCAAATTTCTCTGCAAGGCTTTCAGAAATCTGTTTGTTTGAGGGCAGAATTAGATGTGACCGGCGTTTTATTGTGACATAAAACCATATTTCTTCCCTGGAAGATTAAAAAATAAAATCGGTTAATAAGAAAAGCTGTCAGCAACAGAAAATGGCTGACATAATCCGTTTATCCTCCGAGCAATAAAGATATTGGTCCTTGGGAGTCTATCCTCTCTCTCATGTTATTTCGCCCAAAACATTATCTTCCCAGCATTCTGATGGATTAAGAAGTCATATGGGAGATAGCAGGGAAATGACAGATACAAAAAAATATATAATATCCTTTCATTTCCCCTCCTCCCTTCACACTCATATTCCCCCTCTCTTTCCCTCCCTCCCCCTGCCCAAAACACACACACACTTTATTTTCCTCTCTCTTCCCTCTCCCTGACACCCTCCCATTTTTCTCACCCTTTGGAAAAGAAATAGATCTTTTACCCACAATTCCAGTACTCTGATAATCCTAATAGGGGTGATGATACGAAGTAGCTCCAAAGTCGGCTCCCATGGTGTGTGTGTGTATGTGTGTGTGTGGCTTGCATGGATCTACATAAACACAAATCACCAAAAGAACAGATGAACTCTTGATAAGGGTGTCAAATACCTAAAGAGAAAGAGAGTTAAGCATATTTAGCCATACTACTAAATTTTTAATCTAGGATTTCTGACAATAGCATAAATTTCAGGAACAAGGCTGAAGGCAGCACAGGCTGAAAGAAACAATAAAAGGAGCTTTGGAAAGACCGCAATTAAAATATTGCTTGGGTTTTAGGGAATTGGGAAAACCATAAAAAAGAAAGAAGCAAAAAGCACCCTGTAGCCAAACTGGTTTTCTTCTTTTCTCAATTAATTTTGCCATCACCATCTTTCCTCATATACATGCAGATTATTTCACACAAAATTTTTCTTCCACTGTTCTGGGGAAAAGATTCTCAACAAATAAAAATGGTATATATTAAGGTACATAGCATGATGATTTGATATACATTTACATTGTGAAATTACCGCAATCAAGTTAAATAATGCATCATCCTCAGTTTAGAATAGTACTCTTCTCTGAGTATTGCTACTCTACTTTAAAAAAAATTGTTTTTATACACTTAGAGGGTATAAGAGTATAATTGTTACATGGATATATTGTGTGAAGTCTGGGCTTTTAGTGAACCCATCACATGAATACCACATGACATTGCACACAATAGGTAATTTTTCATCCCTCACTCCCTCATCCCTCCTCCCTTTGGAGTCTCCAGTGTCTATGTTTGTTGTGTTCTGTATGTCCATGCATACCCATAGTTTAACTACCACTTAAAAGTGAGAACTTGTAGAATTTGATTTTTCATTTCTGTCACCAGTGCATTTTCTAACTCACTACTCTCAGATGAAAACCAGCCCTTTGGTCTGTTCTATGATTTTTTTTTTCCAAACAACTAAATGTTCAGAGTCCTACTGGCCAAGCTTCAGCTGTGTTTTATAGGAATTTGACCAAATGAGTTTACTGCTAGCTGACACGTGTGCTGTCTTATGTAGGATGATGGTGAGCCTGATACATGGTTATGAAATGGAATATTTCTGGAAATGATTTTCAATATGCCCCAGAAATTAGATAATTATGTATGCATATAGGTACACATGCACATATATTTCCATATCTAAATATGATCTAAAATAATACCACTCACAATTATTTACCAGAAATAGAAAACAATAAAATTAGCCAGTAGCTAATCCTCAAGTGTGTCTGTGACTACAATGACTTTACATGGGTATAGGGATGAGAAAAAAATCAAGTTAAGGGTAAGAAAGGAAGTGAAGTATGGGAGAAGAGTGTGGTTTAAGGATTCCATTCCATAAATTACTTTTTGTTGTTGTTCAGGCATACGACAATTTGCAAAGGATATAACAGAAATGCCATCAGAGTTCCAGAAAATAATTTTGATTTTTTTCAATTCATATACTTCTGTTATTCGTATCTTTCTACAGCAAATGTCTTTTGAGACAATAATTCTCTATACATTCTGAAAGCAATGCTATAAAAGACTTTAATTGCATTGTACAAAGATATACGCCAATAAAAAATGGTAATACCCAAGCAAGACAAATATACATGTTTTATTATAGCAAAACCTCTTAAATGGCTATAAAACCAGATGTTGAGTAAATGTCTACAGCAATTAAAAACGAGGAGTAAATTCATGAACCACGTTTGCTGAAGCTAAATGTTTAATTGAAGAAGAGGTTGTTCCTCAATTACAGGCTTTTAGTAAATAAATGCCGTTTGAGTTTTAAGAGGGTTTGGGTTCTACAGCATGAAGCTGAGCTCCTGCAGTATTTGCAGGTGGTAGTATTAATGAATGAAACAGAAACTCTCAATTAAACTCCTAGTTGATAATTGACCATGCCTAAAACACAATTCATTTATTACCTCATTGAGTCTGTTATTGTTGTGTTGAATCAGGGATCATAGATCATTCTAATACAAGGTTTAATATGGCCATAAGCCACTGCTAGGAATTGACTAGGAATTAGCTTGGAGTTGATTATAATCCCTGGATTATATCATTTGCCTATCATATTTATTCATTCTTCTTTAAGCAAACATTTATTGAGTGCTTACCACACACCAGGTGCTATGCCAGGTACTGGCTATCAAAACATATAAAGGACAATATTGCTGCCCTCTGAGTGACACAGACTGGCAGGGGAGACAGGCAATTACACCTCAGTGTTGTGGTTGCTCTGATGGAAGAGGTGGTGGGCTGGGGACACTGGGTGCATCGTACAGAGGTGGGGAGGCCCCAGCCCAATCTGGGGGTACTGCCATGGAAGCCTTTTTTTCACACACCACTGTCCTTCTCAGGTGTTTACCACCATCCTGATTTAGGGAGACAGATGCCATTGTCTCGTCTCAGAGCCCTTCAAGACTTTTTTGCAGGGAAGTTTACAGGAGTTACTTTGGTGAATGCACACTGTAAGTCTGTTATGGTTTACCCGCCTATTATTTATCTAATCTAGTGGCCTTCAATAGTCACAAACAAACTGTATGGGGACAGGTTGAACATAAATCTGGATATTCGTCCTAAAAGGACTTTATTTTTGAGGCACAGTCACACTCTGCCACCCTGGGTAGAGTTTTCTAGTGTCATAGCTCACAGCAACCTCAAACTCTTGGGCTCCTGTGATACTCTTACCTCAGGCTCCTGAATAGCTGGGACTACCGATTCCTGCCATGATGCCTGGTTATTTTTCTAAAAGCACTTCTAAAATTTAAGGCTTGACAGATTATTTTTATTACAAAAATTACAAAAACCAAGACATTTATAATACCTGTGTTGTCTTCATTACAGCACTGATAACACTATATGGAAATTTTGGTATGCCTGTCTATCCCTCCCATGTCACTCTGAAGTTTTTGACTATCAGGATGGTTCATGGTGAGTGATAATCAATACAAGTCTGTCAAATTCCATCAGATGGAACTGTTTTCAGCTAATGGAAAATATGAGTCATCAATATTAAAAATAATTCAGCTTGTCAATAACAATTACTTTTTTCCAATAGCTGTTATGGCAAGATTCCCAGGAAGTTGGACTGTATGTATGTGTGTGTATGTGCATGTGAACATATATAAAACTCTTCACTTGGTCATGGAATGGATCATTCTATTTAATTAAGGTATTCTGTTCTACAGAAGATTACTCAAAATACTTTATTTGGGTTATCAATTTCAAAAAGAAATCTTAGAATACAATATAATTCACTTAACACTGCAACTAAATGGACAGGATTAAATTGTTGATGATTCCAGAGGCAGGTCACTGTGAAGATCAAGTATTACTTGCTTAGAGAGGGCAAATGCAAATGCCAGCATGTTTTCAGAGCATTATCACTGGAGTAAGAGACTACTTTAAAATGAAACTCCAGATTTGTTCAGGTCTACCTGTCTTCTTCCAGGAGCTGGTTGGCAATTTCTTTTCTTAGGGAATTTCCTAGTGCTATAAATTTGAGCACACCCAGTAGTACAGAGTATAGATATGTGTGTATTTTTTTATTAAATCATAGCTGTGTACACTGATGCATTTATGGGGTACACTGTGCTGGTTTTATACGTATTTTGAAATACGTACAACAAACTGGTTAACATAGCCTTCACTGCACCTTAATTATTGTGTTAAGACATCTATACTCTACACTTAGTAGATTTGACATGTACCCTTGTAAAATGCACCATAGGTGTGCTCCAAGCAATTACCCTCCCTCCACCTATCCTTGCCTCCTCACCTCTCCCTCCTCTTTCCCCTTCATCTTGGGCTTTCATATGAAAGTGTGGGTGATTATATATTGGTTTCATAGTAGAACTGAGTACATTGGATACTTTTTCTTCCAGTCTTGAGATACTTTACTAAGAATATGTTCCAGCTCCATCCATGTTAACATAAAAGAAATAAAGTCTCCTTTTTTTAAAGGCTACATAATATTCCATGGTGAACATATACCACAATTTATTAATCTATTCGTGGGTCAATGAGCATTTGGGCTTCTTCCATGACTTAGCAATTATAAATTGGGCTGCAATAAACATTCTGGTGCAAATATTTTTGTTATAAAGTCGTATTTTTATGGTGAAATTATTGAGTTCTGGAAACTTTACTAAGCACTTATTTATTCCTTTCAACAATGCTCTGAGGTAGGTACTATTATTATAGCCCATTTACAAATAAAGAAACTATTACTTAGAGTTTTCTGGCCCAAAGTAATAAAAGAACTTCTCAGAACCAAGACTGTGATGCTATTTGTCCAATTCCAACATTGTTCTTCTTAATTACTATTTCATACTATCTCCACTGAGCTGATTTACAAAATATTAGGTACAAATCAATCAAAATTTAACAGTTTCTTCCTGGTTGCATAAAACTTTAAAGGAAAAAAGTGAGTGCTAACCTCAGAGCCTTTACTCAGTGATTTGGCTTCCATTTTTTACTCTCCGGACCTTGCAGGGTCTTTGCCATCCACTTTCCTTGCTCATCTGACCAGTATTCTATTTTCTGCCCTGCTATGTGTCAGGCAAAGGTCAGTCTTTACCTCCTGGTCAGTCAGTAAGGACCTGGCAAGTACTTAGTTTTGTGCTTGGTAGCACAGGAAGTAAAGGTGAGTGTGCTGAGGGGAAAAAGTCTAAATACGGTGCAGTTTTAAATTAAAAAGCCCCAGATCATGCATATAAAGCTAAAAGGAAGAAACACAGAAACTAGGCTAGATATCAGGGTGTAAACAAGACCTTATCCACACCTCTTCTTTCTTCTTCTTTATTCCTCCCGGCAATGTACAAAAAATAGCTACAGGAAGTCTGCATTGTGCATTCTGAGAAAGTTCTTTGTATATCTCTTAACTTTAGTGAAGTTGTCTCTGGGTTCTAAAGTCAGGCTCCAGTTAGGTCACTCTTCCCCGTATTCAGGCCAAACCTCTTAACTCAGACTATCCATCACCAACTCCTGCTAACATTTCTCTCACATGTGACAAAGGGCCTGGTACATAACAGAAAAGTATTCTGTGCTATCAAATTCTTCTTCCTTCCTTTGTTTTTCTTCATTTTTTAATTGGTTAAATATATATCAAGCACCTTTTGTATTCCAAGGGCTATGCTCCATACTAGGAAAACTGGATGATGAAATAGAAGCACATCTATGAACCAAACCAAGATACTGATGAAAGGTCAGGAGGATGAGGGTGTCATGAAAATGAAATTGGACTCTCCGGGAAAAAGTTACTTGTAAAAATTTTGTATAAAATTAGAGGTAAGCAACAAAAACATAAAAATACTGGAAAGCTATATATCACTATACAACAATTAATTCTATACTCACATTCTTTCTTTAATGCCATCAAGTTCCGCTTCTGTGTAATGAAACTGAAACTGGAAATGGCAAATTACACATATGGGAGTGGTATATGTAAGAATGACTATCTGAACCTCCTGTCAGGGACACATACTTTAGAGAAAAGGCATTGGCCCTACATCAAAAATTTAGTAAAAAGATGTACATGTAGGTAGTATGTATTTTGATTTATACAAAATGTTTAACATATTTATGCATCATTTTTGTAATTCTTTGCTTTAACAAACTTTGATATTTAACTGAACAAACCTAATATCATCTGATAAGTGAATGCCGATGAATAGCTCATACATGTTGAGGGCCTGAAGCAGGTAGGAGGAAAATTACTAAAGCCTTGAGGAGACATAAAGAAGCTTCCATGGGTGTCATATATGGATTTGACAAGAGGGAAGAAAATATGGCATTTTAATACAGTCTATTTAAGTATATTTTTAAGAAGGAAAAATATTAAAATATAATTTTAATGAGATTTTAATTTTAATTTAATGAGATTGGAAAAAATAAAAGTCCATGTCCCAAATAGAGAAATCTTTTTCTGATTGAGGGTAACCACTTAGAGCATAGAAAATCTTCTTGTGAAGAAAGTATCTCCCCATGTGCAAAAAAGGTACAGGAAATGTAAATCCCTGAGATTAGCTTAAGAGGACTAAAGATAAAGCTCCTTCATAATAGCAATTAGAAACCAGTACATGGAAACTAATGCTGACAGTGAAGAAAGTTGTCAACCTGAGATGACTTTGGACAAGTTTTTGATACCTAATTGGTACATGAGAGGAATAAAGACATATTTTTAAAATGAGAATAAGAACATCTATGATTGGATGAACAAATGGTTATAATTTCAGTTGATAATGAGAAAAATATGTTGCTTATATATTTCTTCAAATTTTGCTCTAAATGGCCTCTATCCTAAATTTGGTGTACAAAATTTCAATTTGCAACATATATGATAGTACATTATCTATTTACAATATACAGATAATAACTTTTCTATAAGAACTCTTTAAAATCAGAAAAAAACTATAGAAAAATGAGCTAAAATTGAAAAAAGAGTAAGCAGTCAACAAAAGAAAAATCCAAATGACTGAAAAATATATATATTTAAATGGAATGAGAAAAAAGTAGATGCCAAGGAATCTCAGATTCCAAAGCAGTGACAGACATACTGAGTTATTATAAGACCTGTTCTGCCACCACCAGACTATAAAAGAGTGGAAACTGAATAGATGACTTGAATAAAGTTATCAATATACTGTGCTTCCCCTCATCCTCTCTTCCATACTTCCACCTTCCTCCCGCCATTTGGGAGGGAATATCTCAGAAAGCATGACCTGTGGGTCCTCTGAGTCCACAATGGAAGAGGGACTAAATTTTATGCTGACTCAAGGATACTAAAAGTCAAGGGTGATGTCCTGAGCTTACAGAGTGAAAAAAAGTTATTGCAGGAGTTAGTGCCTTCCAGTAATGTAGAGTTTTCCTGTGGGTTAATAAATACAAGAGAAAGAACAAGAGAAAATTTTGTAAAAGACTTCAGCCTGGTGAGCTTCTTGCAAGGGGCTGAGCAACCTCAGCAGAAAGAGGTTCTGTGGGTAGAAAGGGGTGGGGTGTATAAGATGCCAGACAATGAAAAGGCCCTGTCTGCCTCAATGGCATTCTGCAGGGCAAGGATCCAGGAATGAGTCAGCATGCTGGCCATGTCTGTCACCTCTGGAGTTGTGAGGAATGTGAGTTTGGGAGAAACTACCTTTTACTAAGTCATTATATATATATATATATACTTTTACTACATCTTTTCTTTTAAATAATTTACTAATTTGTACAAGGGAAACCAGCCATGCCTTCCCCCTACTGCAGGCTTCCTAGCCTAGAACAATTCAAAAATAGGAGAGATGACGTTTTAGAGTGGAAAGAAGTATAGTTTAAGACAATGGACTGGATATTTTAATTTGTGATATTAAGATTTGGGGAATAAGAAGTACAAAAGGTCTATTTGAAAAAGTTATTGCACCTTCAAGATAAGTCTTTCAAGGTTCATGAAAGAGTGAGTCTTAGTCAAAGTGGTTTGATTAACAATGGAGAAATGAATAACATTTTCTAAACCTTATTGGTGTCATTTGCTCAATAAGTTGGTTGCACAGATAAAATATTTCAACTGAGAAGAGAGAAAAGAAGGAAAAAATAAAAAGGGGGAAGAAGAGAGAATAAAAGAGAGAAAGAATGAGACCGGTGGAGAGGGGAAAAATAAAAAGAAGGAAGGGAGGAAAGGAGTGAAGAAGAGGAACATACATGCCAATAGAAACAACAAGATACCCATTTTAATATAACATTCGAAAAAGCTGTTTTCTACTGCCAGTACCCATAGAGGGTGCTGATAAAAAGGTCATTTTTGTGTCATGTTGGTGGTAGAGTTTTCCTGGAGGGATTTTGGAAATAAGTATCCAAACCTTTAAAAACATATCCTTTGACCTAAAGGTTCTACTCCTAGGAACTTATTCCAAAAAATAATTATGGGCCAGGGGCAGGAGCTCATGCCTGTAATACCAGTATTTTGGGAGGCTGAGACAAGAGAGGCCAGTAGTATGATGCCAGTACTTCAAGACCAGCCTGAGTAACATAGCAAGATCCTGTCTCTATAAAACATATAAAAATTAGCTAGCCATGATGGTACACACCTGTACTCCTAGCTACTCTGCAGGCTGAAGTGAAAGGATCAATTGACCAGGAATTTGAAGTTACAATAAGCTATGACTGTCTGCTGCACTTCAGCCTAGGCAACAAAGTAAGACATGGTCTGTAAAATAATAAAAAATAATTATGGATGTGTAAAAAGATTTTGCTACAGAAATGCTCATTGTGGTGTATTTTATAACAAGAAGATATAAAACAGAAGGGTAATGGTTAAGTAGACTATGAAATCTTACAAGAAATATATTTATACATTCAGAAATAGCTTTTTAGCTTTAAGAAGCACAATAAAATAGTGCTTACATATATGTGTATGTATGTAATTGGGGGATGATCTATTTTGAAATGTTACAAGTAGCATTATCCATCACTCTGGATGATGAAATTTAGATGCTTTTAATTTTCTTCCTCTTGTTTGAATAATTTTCTTTTATTTTATTATTATTTAAGGTTAATTTGAGGTACAAAGAATTAGTTTACAATGTTTTTATTTATTAGGTAGAGTCCCTCTTATGATTGTGTTCTGCCCCCAAGAGGCATGCCACCTTAACATGGTGCTTATTAAGTAAAAGTACACCCATCACCCTCTCTCCTCCCCTCTCCCCACTCCATCATTTTCACTCCCCTACATTGAATTGATTTGAGTTTTTCTCTTATGTGGGCATGTATGAGATCATATACTGGCTTCATTAGTATTGAGTACATTAGACTCTTGCTTCTCCATTCTTATGATAGTTTACCAAGAAGAACGTCTTCCAACTCCATCCAGGTTAATAAAAAATATGTAAAGTTTCCATCTTTTTAATGGCTGAATAGTATTCCATGGTATTCGTATATCACAGTTTGTTAATCCATTCCTGGGTTGGTGGAATAACCTCTATGTTATTTCTACATTGCAGTAATTGTAAATTAAGCCATGATAAATAATCTAGGGTGGCTGGGACCAAGATGGCCAACTGGAGCCAGCTTTGACAGAACCTCCCATCCAGAGGGAAGAATTATGACCAGAAAATACCCAATAATGCTAAAGACTAGGAGCCAAGCTGAGAGACAAGAGTGATAACTGCACGTTACCTCTGCTGAGGCAAGCTGCGACTCCAAGAAATCAAATTTCAGGTACAAAAATTATCTCAAAGGAAAAGTATCCACCTCCTCCCCCAATAGTGTTAAGTTTTGCTTTGTTTTTCTTTTTCAAGTCTTTGAGCACTGCAAGTTCTTGCCTCAATGTGTCAAAATCTTTGATGATTTTGTCATTGAATTCATTGAATTCTTGAGATAACTTTTGAATTGCTCCTTGAAATTCTAATTCCATCTTTACCTCCATGCTGTTGATCTTATTTGCCTACCAAATTCTGAACTCGATTTCTGACATCTCAGCCATTTATTTATGAATAGGATTATCTGGTGGGTCTGTTTTTTCATTTCTTGGGGGAGTTGATCTACTCTGATTATTCATGTTGCCAGAGTTGTTCTGCTGATTCTGCCCCATGATTATTTTTCACTGTTTGGCTAGATGGGCAGGTAAGATTTTCTACAGGCAAGTGCTAAACTGAGGACATCTTGTCTCACCCCATGGGAGAGAGTTGCAGGAAGTGGGGACTACTTATTCAGAAGGACCCTGCTGTGACCCTGAGCACTCTCTTGCCAGGCATGAAAGTTGAACTAACGTTTTCCCTGCCATTTTGAACTTCCAGTCCACCCTCCACCCCTCGCCTGATGGTCCAGAAGCCTAACCCCTGCAGAGACCAGAATGTCTGTGGTTCATTGCCCGGTCCTAGGGAATGCAAGGGCCATGATAGTAAAGCTAGACTGTAACAGTGAGCCCAGAAAGAGTGCAGACAAAGTGGGGAGGCTGTCAGGCTTGGCTTTCCAAAAGTGCAAACCAGTTGTGGGAGGAGGCTTGCAAGCCGTGGCCTCACCTTGCCGGAACCCAGCTCACAGAGCCCCACTATGCCAGAGCAGTGCTTTCTGCCTAGCCAGAGCCACCCTGCCAGAGCCACATGCCCCACACTCTGCCCAGCCAGAGCAGCTCTTTTCATGTGCCACTGTGCCAGAGTCCTGTGCCTTGCACACCCTGCCCTGCCAGAGCTGGGCACCCCTGCCCCACCCAGTCAGAGCCGCAGCTGCAAGCCCTAAGCTCAGCCCTGCTGGAGCCACCAGGCAGCCACCCTGTAAGAGCCGCAGGGTGCCTGCCCTGTCAGAACTCTGCACTGGGAACCCCGCCTTGCTGCTGGAGCCGTGCACCCTGTGCTCCCAGAGTGGCTGCCACAGCCACCTCCCTGGCCATGGGAGCCACTTGAAAGCTGCATAGGGACAAATCCCACAAAGATTCAGGAACAGTAGAAAATCCCACTGAGGTCTAATCTTGGAGAGACACCTCCCCAACTCTGAGGACTGCCAGAGGAAACCAGACCTCACCCTATAGGGACACCAATGCTGCAGAGTGGCTGGGGCAAAGGCACAGAAGCTGAGAGAGAAAATTATTTGCTGACTTGTTTTCCTCAGGTTTGGACTGAGCTCAGGTGGGACACCCTTCAGTTACCACTGAGTACCTGAGGCAAGCAGGCCCTACCTCCCCTAGCCATCAGGTGGCAGAGGATGGTGGCTGGGCTGAGGATGCATTGACTTTCTTTTGACTCTGGCAGATGCAAAGCCCTGGCACATCTGCTTATTAGAGGGAGCAGGACCACAGCCACATGGGGTTACCAGTGACTGGGCATGAAAGAGGTGCAAGGTGGGGAAAGAGATACCAGCCCCCTGGTCCAGCTCTGCTACTGGGCAGCACTCCACAGAGTGCTGGAGTGAGCCACATTTGAGCAGCCACTAGTCCTCTACTATCTAGTTGCTGGAGATCTTTTGAACTCTCCCACTTGAGAGTTGGTGCGGACTGGGTCAATTGGTTTAGAACTCCTAACCTGAGCCAATCACCCAAGGACCCTATCAGGTGTTACCCTGGTTGTGTGGCAATGAGAAGGGTTGATTTTCCTCTCCCAGTTTTTGCCCATGGTGGGTGAGGTGTCTTAGTTGCTTGTATTTCTCCACAGCTGAGATTTAAAACCAGAGTCACTGATCCACGAGGATCAGAAAAAGACCAGTTGAATACAAGACAGAGCCACCTACCCCCACCACACCAAGTAGGTTCACAAAGTCTGTAATATTATATGGGTCCTCTCCAAAGTTATAGGGGAGAAAGCTACAGTCACCAGTCCCAGATCCTTGGAAAAGGGCTGGTTAACCAGAACTCCTGGAGCCCCCAATCCAATTTCACCTTACCTGCCTATCTAGCCAAATGGTGAAAAATAATCATGGGACATAATCAGTAGAATAACTCTGGCAATATGAATAATCAGAGTAGATCAACTCCCCAAAGAAATGAAAAAACAGACACACCAGATGATCCCATTCGTAAATAAATGGCTGGGATGTCAGAAATCGAGTTCAGAATTTGGACGACAAATAAGATCAACAGAATGGAGGTAAAGATGAAGTTTGAATTTCAAGGAGTAATTCAAAAGTTATCTCAAGAATTCAATAAATTCAAAGACAAAGTCATCAAAAATTTGGCACATTGAGGCAAGAACTTACAGCCCTCAAAGATCTGAAAAATACAGTGGAATCCCTCAGTAACAGAATAGAGGAGGCAGAAAAATAGATCTCTGACACTGAAGACAAAGCTTTGAATGCTCCCAAATGCTAAAAGAGGAAGAGGAGTGGAGAGCAAAAATGGATCATTCTCTCAGAGAGCTCTGGGATAATTTGAAGAAAACTAGTATTCACCTTATAGGAATTCCTTAAGGTAATGAGGTTGCTTTGAAAAGCACAGATACTCTACTACAAGAAATAATTAACAAGAATTTCCCAAACATGGCAAGAGATTCTGAAATTCAGATAGCAGACAGTTTCAGAATCCTAGCATGACTGAACCCAAATAAAACATCCCTCAGACACATTATAATTGACTTTACCAATTTAATATGACAGACAAAATTCTGCAAGCAGTTAGACATAAGAAAACCATAACCTATAAGAATAATAGAATGACTAGAGATCTCTCTGCTGAAACATTTCAAGCTAGAAGAGGGTGGTCATCAAACTTTAATCTTCTAAAACAAAATAACTTTCAACCCAGGATCCTGCATCTAGCTAAACTGAGTTTCCTTTATGATGGAGAAATTACTTTAATAAAATTCACTTGTTGAAGAAATTTGCCATAACTAAACCAGCTCTCCAAGATAATCTCAGACCTATCCCCCATAATGACCAGTGCAATCCTCTACCACCAAAGTAAACTTACTCAGAAACTTTTGATCAAACTCCAACTTCCACAGTGGCAAAAGATTAAAAATGTCCACTTAACTTTTGAAAAACTCAATACCCAAAATACTACCAGGCTTATCAATATTCTCGATTAATGTGAATGGCTTAAATTGCCCTTTAAAAAGACACAGGTTGGCTGCCTGGATACAACAACTCAGGCCAGCTATCTGTTACATACAAGTATCTCATCGTACATTAAAAGATAAATATAGACTTAGGGTGAAGGGATGGTCATCTATAATTCACCAAATGGAAATCAGAAAAAAGCAGGTGTTGCAATTTTATTCGCAGATACAATAGGCTTTAAACCAACAAAAGTAATAAAAGATAAGGATGGTCACTTCATATTGGTCAAGGGCTACACTCAACATAATGAGATTTCAATTATTAACATTTATGCACTTCAATTTATAAGAGAGACTCTAACAGACGTGAGCAACTTGATTTCCTCTAGCACCATAATAGTCAGAGATTTTAACACTTCTTTGGCAGTGTTGGATAGAGCCTCCAGTAAGAAACTAAGCAAAGAAATTATAGAGTTAAACTTAACCATTCAACAATTAAATTTAACAGACATCTACAGAACATTTCATCCTAACAAAACTGAATACACATTCTTCTCGTCAGCACATGGAACATCCTCCAAAACTGATCACATCCTAGGTCACAAGTCTAATCTTAGCAAATTTAAAGGAATAGAAATTATTCCTCATATCTTTGCAGACCATCATGGAAAAAGTTGAACTCAGTAACTATAGAAATCTGCATACTCATACAAAATCATGGAAACTAAATGACCTCATGCTGAATGATAGCCCAGTCATAGATGAGATTAAAAAGGAAATTACCAAATTTTTGGAACAAAACAATAATGAAGACACGAATTACCAAAACCTCTGGGATACCACATAGGCAGTCCTAAGAGGGAAATTTATAGTATTGCAAGACTTCCTCAAGAGAATGGAAAGAGACAAAGTCAACAATTTGATGGGACATCTCAAGCAACTGGAAAAGGAAGAACTTTCCAACACAAACACAGCAGAAGAAAAGAAATAACTAAAATTAGAGCAGAATTAAATGAAATTGAAATAAAAAATTATACAACAGATCAACAAATCAAAAAGTTGGTTTTTAGAAAAGGTCAGTAAAACAGATAAATCTTTGGCCTACCTAACCAGAGATAAAAGAGTAAAATCCCTAATTTCATCAATCAGAGATAATAAAGGGCAAATAATGAAGGACTCCTCAGAAATTAAAAAAAATCCTTAATGAATATTATTAAAAAACTCTGTTATCAGATGTATTAAAATCTGAAGAAAATAGACCAATAATTGGAAACACGCCACCTTCCTACACTTAGCCAGAAAGAGGTAGAAATGTTGAAGAAGCCTACAAGTTCTGAAATAGCATCAACTATAAGAAATCTCCTCCAAAAAGAAAAGCCTGGGACCAGATGGCTTCACATCAAAATTCTACCAAACCTTTAAAGAGGAACTAGTACCTATATTACCTAACCTTTTCCAAAACATAGAAAAAGAAGGGATACTCCCCAACACATTCTATGAAGGAAATATCATCCTGATCCTGAACCAGGAAAAGACCCAACAAGAAAAGAAAATTATAGACCAATATCTCTAATGAATATTAATGCAAAAATATTCAATAAGATCCTAGCAAACAGAATCCAGCAACACATCAAACAAATTATACATCATGACCAAGTGGGTTTCATCTCAGGATCCCAAGGATGGTTCAATATACACAAACCTATAAATATAATACATCACATAAACAAAATAAAAAATAAAGACCATATGATTCTCTCAATTGATGTGGAAAAAGCTTTTGATAATGTCCAGCATCCTTTCTTGATCAGAATGCTTAAGAAAATACGGAGAAGGAACATTTCTTAAACTGATAAAGGCCTTCTACATCAAACCCACAGCCAATATCGTTTTGAATGGAGTAAAATTGAAATCATTTCCACTCAGATCAGGAACCAGGCAAGCTTGCCCATTGTTTCCACTGCTTTTTAACATTGTAATGGAAGTCTTAGCCATTGCTATCAGGCGTGAGAAGGCAATCAAGATATCCAAATAGGATCAGAGGAGATTAAACTGTCACTCTTCACAGATGATATGATTGTGTATCTGGAAAACCACAGGAACTCAACTACAAAACTCCTAGAAGTGATCAAGGAATACAGTAGCATCTCAGGATACAAAATCAATACTCACAAATCTGTAGCCTTTATATACCAATAATAGTCAAGTTGAAAAAATAATCAAGGACTCTATTCCCTTTATGATAGTGCCAAAGAAGATAAAATATCTGGGAATTTACCTAACAAAGGATGTGAAAGATCTCTATAAAGAGAACAATGAAACTCTGAAAAAATAAATAGCTGAAGATGTTAACAAATGGAAAAATATACCATGCTCATGGCTGGGAAGAATCAACATTGTTAAAATGTCTATACTACCCAAAGCAATCTACAGATTCAATGCATTCCTATTAAAGTACCTCTGTCATACTTTAAAGATCTGGAAAAATTAGTACTTCATTTTATATGGAAACAGAAAAAACCTTGAATAGCCAAAACATTACTCAGAAATAGAAACAAATCAGGAGGTATCATGCTACCAGACTTCAATCATGGGTCCTCAAACTTTTAAAACAGGGGGTCAGTTCACTGTCCCTCAGACCATTGAAGGGCCGGACTGCAGGCACCAGGATGGATGAGTCAGTTGCTAAGCAGGACAGGCAGTGGCAGTAAAAACACCAGTGAGCTGGATAAATGTCCATGT
Organism: Galago senegalensis; assembly: GCA_963575145.1. Taxonomy (NCBI): domain Eukaryota; kingdom Metazoa; phylum Chordata; class Mammalia; order Primates; family Galagidae; genus Galago; species Galago senegalensis. Next base: position 7,256 of record CAUYTI010152627.1, on the reverse strand, counting down.
GGCCTGTGGGCTGTAGGTTGAGGACCCCTGCATCTATAGTGATCAAAACAGCATGGTACTGGCAGAAAAATAGAGAGGTAGATATATGGAACAGAATTGGAAACCAAGAGATGAACCCAGACACTTATCATCATTTGATCTTTGATAAGCCTATCAAAAATATAAATTGGGGGGAAATTCCCTATTTAACAAATGGTGCTGAGTGAATTGACTGGTGATCTGTAGAAAACTGAAACTGGACCCACACCTTTCTCCTCTAACAAAAATTGACTCTCACTGGTTAAAGGACTTAAACTTAAGAAATGAAACTATAAAAATTCTTGGAGAGAGTACAGGAGAAACACTTAGAAAAATTGGCCTGGGAGAAAACTATATGAGGAGGACCCCCTGGGCAACTGAAGCAACATCAAAAATACATTACTGGGTTCTGATCAAACTAAAATCTTCTGCACTGCCAAGAACATAGTAAGTCAAGCAAATAGAGAGCCCTCAGAATGGGAGAGGATTTTTGCAGGTTATATTTCTGACAAAGGTCTAATAACCAGAATCCAAGGAAAACTCAAACTTATTAATAAGAAAAGAACAAATGATCTCATTTCACTGTGTGCAAGAGACCTGAACAGAAGTTTCTTCAAAGAAGACAGGCCAGATGGTCTCCAGACACAATGAAAAAATGGTCATCATCATTAATCATCAGAGAAATGCAAACCAAAACCACTTTGAGATATCATCTAACTCCAGTAAGAGTAGCCCACAAAATCCCAAAACTACAGATGCTGGCATGGATGTGGAGAAAAGGGAATACTTCTGTACTGCTGGTAGGAATGCAAGCTAGTATGTTCCTTTTGGAAAGAAGTTTGGAGAACACACTGTGATCTAAATGTAGACCTGCAATTTGATCCTGCAATTCCTCTACTAGGTGTATATCCAAAAGACCAAAAATCCCCTGGCAATAAAGATATATGCACCAGATTGTTCCTTGCAGCTCAATTTATAATTGCCAAGTCTTGGAAGAAGCTCAAGGGCCCATCAATCTATGAATGGATTAATTGTGATATATATATACACCATGGAATACTATGCAGCATTTAAAAAAAGATGGAGACTTTACCCATTTTATGTTTACATGGATGAAGCTGGAAAATATTCTTCTTAGTAAAGTATCTCAGGAATGGGAAAAAAATATCCAATGTACTCAGTATTACTATAAACCCAATTTATAATCACTCACACTTTCATATGAGAGATGAATCACAACTGTAGCCCAGGAAGAAGGAGGGAAGGGGAGGGAGATGGAAAGGGACAGGGGTGGTTTAATAGAGGGAGGGTTAATGTTGGGACCACACCTATGGAGCATATTGCAAGGGTATAAGTCAAATCTATCAAGTATTGAACACAAATGTCTTAACACTGTGATTAAGTAAATGATGTGAAATCTATGTTAATTAGTAGGATGTAAGCACTCCAATTTGTACAAATAATCAACACATTGAATCCCACAAAGGCATAAATGAATTCATGATCTATGTATATATGACTTAATAAAAAAAATTCCTATGGCTGTTATGTTGTAAATTGCACAATAAATTGAGGAAATAGTCTTCTAACATAGGCAGTCCTTGAGACATAAAAATCTGATTTACATACAACTTGCAGTTACAAATGGGGGCTATTAAAGGTAACAGGTAAATGTACCTGTTCCATCTTATATATAAATTCAACCTAGAACAAACCTATAGAACCTATCTTGTTTGTAACCCAGAGAGTGCCTGTCCTTAAAAACTACTATTTGGTTCAACAAAGGAGTTGCTTATGTCATTGATAGATGAATAAAGTTCCAACATAAGTCTTTATTGCTTTAGTTTTGTTTTTCTTGCTTAAAGTAAATAAAAATATCAGCAAACATTTTTTAAAAAGAAGACAACCTAGGGCTAATGTCCTTGTGATAAAATGATTTTTTTCTTCTAGGTAGATGCCTACTAATGGGACTGTAGGATCAAAAGGGAGGTCTAATATGAGTTCTTTGAAGATTGTTCATACTTATTTCCAAAGAGTTTGTATTAGTTTGCAGTCCCACCAACAGTATAAAAGTGTTCCCTTCTCTCCACATCAAGCCAGCATCTGCAACTATGAGACTTTGTTATGGGGGTTGTTCTCACTGGAGTCAGGTGCTATCTTAGGGTGGTTTTGATTTGCATTTCTCTGATGACTAGGGACAATAAGCATTTTTTCAAATGTTTCTTAGTCATTCATCTGTCTTCCTCAAAGAAGGTTCTGTCCATAACTCTTGCCCAGTGGTAGATGGGATTTTTTCTCTTTTTTGCTGATTAATTTGAGTTCTCTGTAGATTCTAATTGTCAACCCTTTATCAGATTCATCCCATGAAAATATCTTTTTCTATTCTGAAGGTTATCTTTTTGCTTTACTCACATGCCATTAGCTGTGCAGAAGCTTTTCATTTTACATACCATTTGTTAATTTTTATTGTTGTTGGGATGGCCACTGAAGTCTTTGTCATACAATTTTTCCCCAGTCCAACATCATCAAGAGTGTTTCCTATACTTTCCTCTAAGATTTTCATCATTTCATGTCTTATATTTAAATTCTTTATCCATTTTAGTCAATTTTTATAAGTGATGAGAAGTGTGGGTCCAGTTACAGTTTTTTACATGTGGTTATATAGTTCTCCACCATCATTTGTTGAATAGGGATTCTTTTCCTCACTGTATATTTTTGTTTGGTTTACCAAAGATCAGATGACAACTAGAAACTGGTTTCATCTCTCAGTTTTCTATTCTGTTCCATATGACTAAGTCTCCACTTTTGAGTCAATATCATACTGTTTTGATCACTGTGGACTTATAATATAGCCTGAAGTCTGGTAGAGTGATGCCCCTGGCTTTGTTTTTATTACTAAGTATAGCCTTGGCTATGTGGTATTTTTACATACAAAAGGAAGTATTATTTTGTTCAGTTCTTCAAAGTATGATTTTGGTGTTTTAATGGGGATTTCATTGACTCTGTAGATTGCTTTGGGTAGTATATTTTAACACTTTGGATTCTTCCCAGCCAAGAGCATGCTATGTTCCTCCATTTGTTAATGTCTTCTGCTATTTCTTTCCTTAGGGCTTCTTAATTCTCTTTTAAAGATACTCACCTCTTTTGTTGGGTATATTCCTAAGTATTTAATTTTCTTTGTGGCCACTGTGAAGGGAATTGTGTCCTTAATTTGTTTCTCAACTTGGCTGTTATTGGCATAGACAAAGGCTACTCATTGACTTTATATCCTAAAATATTATTGTATTTCCTAATGACTTTTCAGGAGTTTTATGGTTGAGTCTCTGGGGATTTCTAAGTATAAGAACATATCCTCAGCAAAGAGCGAGAGTTTTACCTCCTCTTCCCCCATTTGGATGGGCTTAAAAATCCTTCTCTTGCCTGATTGCATTGGCTAGAACTTACAGAAGTATGTTGAATAGTAGTGATGATAGAGGACATTCTTGTCTGGTTCTAGTTCTAAGTAGAAAATCTTTCAGTTTTATTCCATTCAGTATGATATTAGCTGTGGGTTTGCCATAGATGGATTTAATCAGCTTAAGAAATATGCCACCTTTTTCTATTTTCTTAAATGTTCTTATTAGAAAAGGATGCTGAGGCAAGATGGCAGACTAGAGACAGTGCCTTTGCAGCCATGTATGGTTATATCATGGAAAAAGGACTCTAGCAACCTCTGGCTGATGGGCCCTGCCCAGAAACATCACTTTGGGATGGTACAAGGAGGCATTAGGAGACTCCAGAAGCCCAAGGGGAGGTCAGAAGCAGTGGAGAATTGGCACAGAGGGCAAGTACTTGTGGGCCAGCAGACTAGAAGATCTTATATTCATTAACTTTGCAATTGTGTGTTCTGTACATGTCTATTAAGTACATTTAAGTCCTTTGTATCTTTGCTTACTTTCTGTTTAGAGGATCTTTCCAGCTGTGTAAGAGGAGTTTTAAAGTTTACTGCTTATGGTGTTCTAGAATATCATATTGCTCAGAACAATCAAGGTCTATTTCATAAATCTGGGAGCTTTTAAGTTAGGTACATAAGTATTTAGTATTAAAATATCCTCTTATTTTATTGTTCACTTGACCAATATGAAGTGTCTATCCTTGTCTTTCTTAACTTTACTTGCTTTAAATCCACTTGTATCTCCAAATAGGATTACACCTCCTCCTTCCTTTTCATTTCCATTTGCCTCAAAAATTGTTTTCCATCTCTTAACCCTGAGTTTTAGTTTGCCCTTTGAGGCTAGATGTATTTCCTTGAGACATCATATGAATGGCTTGTGCTTTTTGTTCCAATAAGCCAACCTATGCCTATTCAGTGGGAAATTCAAGCCATTTACATTTATTGAGAGAATTGATAAGTGTGGTCGAGTTTTATTCATCTTATTTTGTGAAAGTCCATTGCTTAATTTTATCCTTTGCACCATTGTGGAATCTATGTTTTGTCCTTTAGTTTTTGGGTGTTTAGTTTGCTGGTTGTCCATTGTGATGGTCAGTGTGGAGAATAGGTCTAAGTATTTCCTATAGAGCTTATCTTGTTATGGCAAACTTCCTCAATGTTTGCATATCAGTAAAAGATTTGAACTCTGCAATAACTTTAAAGTTTAGCTTAGTAGGATATAGAATTCTGGGCTAAAAATGTTTTGTTTGGGAAGATTAAAGATAGATGACCATTTTTATTCTGGCTTGAAAAGTTTTAATTGAGTAGTTTGCTGTCATCCTAATAGATCTTCTCCTGTAAGTCAATTGGTGTTTATTCCTGGCTTCTTGCAGAATTTTCTCTTTCATCTTGACTTTGAACCTATTCATGACAATGTGTCTTGGAGAAGCGCTGTTTGAGTTGTGATAGTCTAGAGTTCAATATCTCTCTGAAAGGAGTGTGCTGGAATCTTTGGTGATACTTGGGAAATTTTCAGATATGATATCCTCCACTAGGACTTCCATCCAACTGGGATGTTCTTCTTCCCCTCTGGGATACCTACAATTCATATGTTTGAATGCTTTGTGAAGTCCCATAATTCTCTCAGTGAATGTTTAGCTTTCTCTCTCTCATTGTTCTGCCTCTTTAACTGCATGTGTTAGCACAAGAGATTTATCTTGTACATCTGAGATACTTTCTTCTTCATGGTAATCTGTTATTGATACTTTCTACTGCATCTTTAAGTTCCCTGTTTGACTGTGTCAATTCCTTAAGCTCTGGTATATCCTTTCTATTTTCGTCAAAATTTTCATCTCTTATTTGTTATGTTTTTAAATTTTCTTTTGGTTATTTTCTACTTTCTCAGCAATCTCCTTCATTGTTTTTATCATCCATTTTTAAAATTCCCTTTCTGACATTTCTATCATTTCTTTACAGGTGAAATCCTCTGTGCTAACTATGTAATGATCCCTTGGGGGATGGTTCTGTTCTGGTTTTTCATGTTGCCAAGATTTTTCTCTTGGTTCCTCCACATGATATTTTTATCTTTTTGTCTGCTTCCTTCCCCTACTTTTTCCATTCACTTCCTCCTTCTCTTTAAATTACTTGTCTCTGTGCTTAGGTGTTGAAGTGTCCTTTTGGCATAGGACCAAAAAGAAGAGAAAAGAGCAAGAATGGAGAAAAGATAGAAAAAGTAAAAAGAAAAAGAAAAGGAGGGGTCAAGGAATGATTGACAAAAAGAAGAGAATACAAGAGAGAGACAGGAGTAATAGTGGTGCTCAGCAGGGTGCTTTGACCTGCACCCATAATTCCCATTCTCTGGGGCACTGGGATAGTGGCTCCTTCAAGGTAAGGAGAGCCTTACCAATCTGAGAAAAAAAAGATCCCATCTCCACCAAATACAGGAAAAAATCAGTATGTCACAGTGGGGACCTACCAATAGCATTCTTCCATAGGCCAAAGCTGGAAAGACCCCTTAGACTGGGGGATCAAGGTCTCCTTCATACAGGCCAATGCTGTGGCACCCTAGCCCAGGCCTTAGAGTGAGGCTCTGTCCCACAAATGGAATACAGATTGACAAAGAATAAAACAGATCAGAAAAAATTTTTAAAAATAATAGAAATATGTAAAAAAAAAATTGAAAATAAAATTATATAATATGTTAAAAGGGGGGGTTATACTTTAATTGTTACTTGAGAAATTTATGGGGGAAAATAAGAAAAGTATAAAAATATTTACAAAAAGAGAGAGAAAAGGACAGAAATCGAAAGGAAAGAAAGAATAAAAGGGTTAGAAAAACAGTGGCAAAGTTCTTAGTATTGGAGAGAGTAGAAATGAAAAAATAAAAATATAATAAAACAAATAAACAACTTTAAGGGAAAAAAAGAATAAAAGGTGAAAAACTATAGCAAAAATGTAGTCCTTGCTATTGAAGAAAGAAACCATAAAAAACCATAAATACCAAAAAAGAGACAAATCTGGGGAAAATTTTTGAAAAGAAAGGAAAAAATATATATATATATATATAGCCATACATTACCTGGACAACAGGTGATATTCTGAGGTATGAAATGCTAATCACAGTGCTAATATGGCTGTAAAAGATGGGGCCTAGAAGCCACTATCTTACCAAGCAGATATTTTCCTGTTTTCCTGATTTTATTGCCTTCAATTCCCACAGGGCTAGGAGCCTATAGTTCTTGTCAGCCAACTTAATAGACATGCTTGACCTTTCCAAACCATATCTTTCATGTATGCAATGGCTTTCCCAGGAAAGTATGTTTCACTCAAGCTTCGCCACACATAGGTGGCTGCCCAGCTCAGCAGGCACACCAAAACTAGCCTTGCACTAGGACCCTGTGGGCTGTTCCTCCTGGGCAGCTTGACCACAATGGCAGTGCCCAGCCAGCAGTCAAACAACAGGAGCTCTACTGTGCCCAGTGGCTCCATTCCAGCTTCTGGGCACTGTTCAAGATCACTCAGTCACCCTAGCTCTCCCAAGAAAAGTCCAGCAAGTATGCTCAGGTCTCCCCTTTCCCCCTCCTCAAGAAAAGCCTGCAGGGTGGAGCCAAGATGGCGGACTGCAGCCACTTTTTACAGAAGCGCCCATCCAGAAGGAGGCTGAAAGGACAGAAGCTTAGCAAATTAGCTGATGGTTTGGAGCAGAGACAAGAGAGAAGATTGAAGAGTGCACTTCAACCTTCCTGAGGTGAGCTGCGACCCCAAAAATACAACGAAAAGCTGCTGCTATTCTACTGAACCCCGGCTGCCCCAGCATCCAAGAACTGGG
>CAUYTI010152626.1:0-11535 GCA_963575145.1 Galago senegalensis | reverse complement strand
CCAAACATCTCCTTATCTTCCAATCGTAAAACTTACCTCATCTCCCTGTTTCAGCTATCTGCCAAAAAATTCAAGCTTATGACCTGCCTCTAGTGGCTCTTCCCGCCAGAGCAGTAACTCCTTAGTGTCAATTCTACCATCCCGTCTTCATTCTGAGACTTCCTCTAACTGAACCTATAGGAGGGTGTGCTTTTCTTTTGATCACTCTCTTCTCTCCTCCCTCCTCCTTGGTGATGCTCTGCAGCATCCCTCCCTTGCCAAAAAAGACCTTTTGTACAAGCTGGTCTGGGAGATCTCTGCCACTTGAGTGCCGCCCTTCATCTGGTGTCAGAAGTGGGATATAATTAGGGAACCCTCTCAAGGGTAGCTTCCACCCCTTCCATGGGGTTTTAGCTCCCAGGAGCTCCCTATCCTCTTCTCACACTCCTGGTGTTCACCACCACATCAGCTTCTGTCCATCCGCCAAGGTGCTTTAACCAACACTGAATAGTGGCCTCATCCGGACTTGGTGAGTACCCCTATGGAAGCAAGTTTTCCATAATTGTGGGCTAGGTCGCTTACATTCCTGGCGATTCACCCATTTCTCAAGGCTTGAGTTCCCTATTCCCATTGACCTTGCGTGGTGTAGCCCCAGACTTCCTCGCCTTGCACGAAAATTCCTGGTGCCAGGTCTCAAGTTCTCTTTGGCCCCAAGGGTCTGACACTGATCAGGGTACAGTGACGACTGTCCTGGACTGTTCTCATCCTCTTGGACAGCACAAAAGCAGTGGAGAGGTCCGCCCTTTGTTCTCGTCCTCGGGTGATTTTGCTCACACTTTATTCCTGTGATGAATCGCCATGGGTGCAAGACATTCTGTCCCACCTAACTCACCCTTGGGGTGCTTATTATGCCACCCGGTAGAATTAGGATTAGACATAAAGCCAAAAAAATTAATTAAACTCTATTCCCAGGTTTGGCCACTTTACAAGCTAGACAACCAGAGTATCTGGCCAAGCCTTGGTTCATTTGAATTTTCTTTAATTCGAGACTTACATAAATATTGTGAGTGCCTTCGCAAATAGAGTGAGGTTCCCTGTGTTCAGGGCTTCTCATATCTTAGAACCAAAGCTAATTTATTTTCGGGTCATTCAAAAATTCTTATAAGAAAGGACTCTTCTACTCTCTATCTCCCTGAACAAAACCTATTTGACCCGGCCAATGAATCTCCACCATGCAGGCAAGTGGCCACCGGTCCTGGAAATGAAGTAGTTCCTGTTCTGGCCCCGCCATAATCAACTCCTCCCATAACCACACAGTTGCCTCACCCTCTGTCCCTCCTACTTCCCCGGCAACCAATCTAAGCTGGTCTCCTAACTCCTCCCCTCCAACTAGCCCTCAGAATTCTTCTGGGTCATCCCTCAGTCCACCGCTGGCTGACCCAAGGAACACTTCCAGACCTCTTTACCCCTCTCTTCCTCCAGTTCCTCCATACGATGGTCCTACAATGTCACCATGTAACAACGTAGACAAATTGCAAACTAATTCAACTGCGTCCACTACTCATCCCTCCCTTCCCTCCAGTATCCTCACCATATCCCGCTCTCATCAGTCTCCAGAATTTGAGGAACCTGCAGCTCCCTCTCACTTCCTGGTCCCACTCTGCGAGGTAGCTGGCATGGATGCTGTAGTTTCTGTTCATGTTCCTTTGCACATGACTGAACTCACAGACCTTAAAGTTAGACTAGGTTCCTTTACTTCTAACCTTTCTCATTTTATTCAAGAATTTCAATTTATTACTATGTCCTATCAACTTACCTGGCATGATGTTTTGTTATTTTAGCTAAAACCCTAACCTCTGATGAGCGCAAACGAGTGTGGTAGAGGGCGAAAGAGGCAGCACATCAATTTCATGTGTCAAACAATGAGCAGCCTACAGGTGACACTGTGGTCCCTAACTCCCAGCCAGATTGGAATTATAATGATAATTCTGGGGGAAAAAGTAGAGACATTTTCATTACCTGCATTCTTTGCGGACTTAGAGCTTCCGCCAAAAAGGCTATCAATTATGATACTTTACGCGAAGTCATGTAAGATAAATCTGAGAAGCTTTCAACTTTCCTCCAACACCTTACTGAAGCTTTCATTAAATATACTGACTCAGATACTGAAACAATAGATGGGAAAAATGTTCTCATGACTTATTTCTTCAACCAAAGTTACCCCAACATCAAACTTAAGCTAAAACACTTGGTTCACGGACACCCCAGGCCATGATCTTAGACAGCCTCAAAGGTTTACAAGGGCGAGATGATGTTTTCTGAAGAGAAAATTTAAATTCTTTAACCCAGGTGGGAGGGGAAAGATGGCCGACAGGTACCAGCCTCTGGCAGAAGCTCCCAACCAGAGGGAAGGATAAAGTCCAGAAAACACCCAATGAAGTTGAAGACTAGGAGCCTAGCTGAGAGAGAAGAGTGATATCTGCAGGACAGCCCTGCTGAGGCAAGCTGCAACTCCTAAAAAGCAATCTACAGGTACATAATACATCCCAAAGGAAAAGTCTCCATCCCGTTCCCCAAGAAAGTTGTGCTTTTCCTTTGTTTACTCTTCGTCTGCTCCTGTAAGTCTCCTACAGGCGAGCAATAATCTGAGGACCTATTATCTCACCCTACAGGTAAGAGCTACAGACAGTGGGGTCTACTCCCCTGGAGAGTATCTGCAGAGACTCCGAACTCCCTCTCCCAGGCAGAAAAACAGAACTAACGTTCTCACGGCCATTTTGAATTTCCAGTCCACCCTTCCCACCTTGCCTGCACAGACAGTGAGAGGAGACCCAAGAGCAGCGTCCCCCCAACCCTGTAGGACCCAGCCCCTGTCTTGGCCCTGCAGCCTGGGAACTCTTTGAGCCCACAAATGTAAACTGAGCCAGCCAACAAGCATGGCCCCTCACGCACCTGCCTGCCGGTTGTTCCCCTGCCCCTGGGGGGTTACCCGGCACCACGCACCCAGGACTGAGCTAGCCAGCCAGCGTGTCCCTTCATGCACTTGCCTGCCAGTTTGTCTGCCACCCTATGGGGGCTGCCTGACACAGTGCTCTCAGGACTGAGCCACCCAGCGTGTCCTCTTGTGCGCATGCCTGCTGGTCCCCCATTGGTCCCCCCTCTCCGGAGGTTCCCCATTGGGCATCAAGCATGGATCGAGCCTCACATTCAGCAGTACAGGCCTGGCAGCCCAAGAACTGCAGGAGCACGGACAGTTGAGAGGGAATCACACTGGAGTGCCGATTTCCCCAGGGGAAGAACAGCAGCTGAAGTAGCAGGAACAATAACGCTCACACCCCTGAGGCTTTTCTGGGCAGACACGCTCTATCTCTCTGGACAAGCAGAGGAAGCCAGCATCATCTCCGGTGACAGCCACTGGTAGAACGATATAGGGACAGTCTTCAAACAGTGCAAATTTAGCATGGGGCGGAATCAGCGTAAAAATGCTGGTAACCAGGACAACCAGAGTAGATCAAACCCCTCCCCCCAGGAAGGATGGGGCAGATGCAATTGAAGATCCCTTCCATAAACATAAGTTTGAGATGTCAGAATCTGGATAGCAAATAAGATCAACAGAATGGAGGCAAGGAGGGAATTAGAATTTCAAATTATTCAAAAGCTGTCTCAAGAATTTCATGATTTCAAAGATAAAATGAGCAAATATTATGAAACACTGAGGCAAGAGGCTGCAGCCTTCAAAGATCTAAAAAATATGCTAGAATCCCTCGGTAACAGAATGGACCAGGCCGAAGAAAGGCTCTCTGACACTGAAGACAAAGCTTTTGAACTCAAAGATGAAGAGAAATGGAGAGCAAAAACGGATCACTCTCTATTTTTAAAAATTATTTTTATTTTTCACACAATGAAAACAACGCCACTGCGAAGCCTGGTTTTATGTCTCACTCTTCACTATTAAAGAGGAGCTGCCTCTCTTTCCCTCGTTCCAAGCCAAAACATTCCAGAAAAGGGCTGGTCAAGCGCACCCTGAGGGCAGGTGACCCTATGGTTAGAGTGGATAGATAAGTAGATCCCAGCAAGAAGGACAGAGCAGGCACAGCCATGGACGGACAGCATGACGCTCCACAGAATGTAATTCTCAGTATGGAGCTAGAGGAGAAAAAAGAAAAAAATAGAATGTGGGGGTAGAGGCAGAGTAGGGCTGGGGAAGTATAGAGAGGGGGTCATCCCATTGCATGAGCAAGTTACTTCAAACAACATTCAGTTCTACTCTTAAACAAAGATGCTTCAGGCCATATACATTTCTGCCTATTTCCTTTCAACCTTAACTAGTAACTTTTCCTCCTTAAATTCTGTCTGAGCTAACAGGCAAAGTGTAATAATGCGTTCTATTTATTTGTGCTTGGTATAGCTGGTAGAGTCCTATGAAGCCTCTTTGCCCTCATCAATTTATCCATAAATTTCTACCCAACATGGACCCTTTCTTAATCTATAACCTGCAAACTGTGAGATACAGTAGTATTTGTCAATAGTAGCTACATCTTTTTACTTGGTGGAATATATCTTCCAGCTATGAACTCTAGTTGTGTGTTGGAAGCATATTTGCTGATGATGGGGAATACAGCAAGAGGGTCTTAACTTCCCTAGCATGGGTCACCAGCCTGACAGTAGTAATAACAAGGACATGCAGTAGAGATGATCACAATTTTGGAGCCAGAATGACTAGGATTTTAATTCTGGCTGTAAAATTAGTGAAAACTGTAGGGAAGGATGGAGTATACCTCCCATATCCCTTTTCCCAGCTACAGTATTCATTCCTCTAGTACTAAGGGTAGTGACTGCTGATGGCTCAAAGCTGAGTCCTTTTCCAGGGGTCACCATGGCTGAAAATGATATACTTCAGACAAGATTCCATGGTGGCCTGGGCTGATACAAAGGTTCAAAGGCCCCATAATCTGGCCTCCATTCAGGGCAATTTTGAAGATATTCCCAGCTCCAAAATTCCCATGAGATTGGCCTTGGTCCTCACTGGCACTGCACAAGTGCTTAGCCTCTCCCTCTGCCCCATCCTGTGTCCTGACCCCCAACAGGTATTGTTTTAGAGGACACGTCCAAGAAACTTCATATAAGCAAATGTCCATCTCAGTATCTATACAGATATTTATTTACCTTGGAGGATTTTGTCCATGGAGATAAAGCCACTGTATGTATTGAGTAGGTGCTCCGTAGATTGCTGTAATGCCTTAAAAGTCATGACTCACATACTCCAGTCCCAGAGTTTAGCCACAATTAAATAAAATATAAGCTATTTAACCAGAATAATTCCAAAATAAAGTCCTTTACTTACTCTATTAGGAGCAAGACTTTTGCCTGAAAGTTACAAAAAAGCCAACTAAGATGTGTTTAAGGAAAGGAAAAGTGTATGTACTAATACGTATGGTGGGTGGAGAAGGGATTTCATGTATTTCCAGATCCAGAAGATATTAGTTATAGCCAGAGACATCTGCAGGCTTGACTGAGACCCCATCACATCTGGGTCTTTTTTCTTCTCTGAGACATCAGGGCCTTTCTTCCCCTTGTGATTTCTCCAGAAAGCTAGCTAGACTTCTTGTAGTAGCTCAGGACTCCTGAAAGTACATGGTCACTGCCATGTAATAACTTCAATTTCCTATTGTATGCCAAATCATCTTAATGTTTGGCCCACAAATTTCAGAATGTCACTCTAAAATCTGTATTAGAGTTCTCCAGAGAAAGAGGACCAATGGAATGTTTTATGGCAGGTATCCTCAAACTATGGCCCATGGGCCACATGCAGCCCACCTAGGACATTTATCCAGCCTTCCAGGTGTTTTTGCCACTGCTGCCTGTCCTGCTTAGCAGCTGACTCATTCTGGGACCCACAGTCTGGCCCTCCAATGGTCTGAGGGACAGTGAACTGGCCCCCTATTTAAAAAGTTTGAGGACCCCTGTTTTATGGAATTGGCTCACATAATTATGGAGGCTGAAAAGTCTCAAGATCTGCAGTCAGCAAGCTGGAGACCCAAGAGGAGATAACACTATAGTTCCAGGCTGAATCCAAAGGCCTGAGAATCAGCAGAGACAGTTGTGTAAGTTTCAGTCTGAAAGTCAGCAGGCTCGAGACCCAAGAGCCAACATTTCAGTTCAAATTCAAAAGCAAGAAAAGACCCATGTCCCAACTCAAGCACTCAGGCAGGAGTTGGATCTTAACTTTCTGTTCTATTCAGGTAATCATATCCTTTGGTTATATCAAATAATGGGCCAGAACAACTAGACAGGACACCAGTGTGGAAACAGAAGACTTGAACTACACTATAAATCTATTAAATTTAATATACATCCATAAAACACTCTGCTTAACAACAGCAGAATACAGTCTTCTCAAGAATATATGGAACATTCTCCAGGATAAATTGTATGCTAGGCAATAAAACAACCTTTGAGTTTAAAAGACTTGAAATCATATTTTCCAACGTTATGGAATTCAGAAACCAATAACAAAGAAATGTGGGCAATTAAAAAATATATGGAAATTAAACAACATACTCCTATATAACCAATGAGTCAAAAAGAAATTTCAAAAGAAATTATCAAATACTTTGAGATGAAGGAAAATGGAGATACAACATAGCAAAACTTAGAGGATGCAGCTAACACAGTATTTAGATGGAAATGCTTATCTAGAAACATTTATCATTATTAAAAAAAATACGTCAAATAGCCTAATGTTTCACCTTAAGACAGTGGAGAAAAAGAGCGAATCAAACCTAAATCAAGCAGAAGAAAAACAATGATAAAAAAGTAGAACTTAATGAAATATAGAATAGAAAAACATTAGAGAAGATTAACAAAACTAAAAGATGGTTCTTTGAAAAAACAATGAAACAGACAAAGCTTTACCTAAATTGACGTACACCAAAAAAAGAGAGAGAAGAAACTCTAAAATTAATGAAGTCAGGAATCAGAGGACATTACTACCAACCTCAAATGTAGTATAAATTAAAAGGATTATAGGGAACAACTGTATGACAATAAATTGGATAACTTAGATGAAATGGAAAAATGCTAGAGAGGCACAAACTCCTGAAACTGACTCAAGTAGAAATAGAAAATCTAAACAGATCTATAACAAGGAAAGAAATTGAATTAGCCATCATCATCATCATCATCATCATTTTCCTAAGGCTAGATGGTTCCACTGGTGAATCCTTGGAATGTTTAAGAAGAACTAATAGCAATTCTTTATGAACTCTTTCAAATCACAGGGCAGCCCTGTGGACTACCCAGGACTATCCAAGAGTGGAAACACCAGATGTCCACAGGACATCATCTTTAGAGACCACCTACCAAAGTCCACCATGTGTAAAATCTGCTTAAGGACCATTTTTGGCATGCAGGTGGCTGTTCCCTGACACTCCTTTGGATGTTTTCCATGTTCTGGTTTTGAATCCTGGTAAGTACAAGTCCTTTGAAGAATTAACGCACTAAACTTGCATTAGTCATTTACATCTTTGTAAAACCAAGGACCTGAGAAATGTGATCTCTAGTAATGTAATGAAGGAAAGAGATGAATCAAAGCCCTGGAACACAAGATAGGAAGAAAGGAACTTTGCTGAAGGATGGGTGGGTCAGGCTGTGTGGCAAGATCAGGTTCAGAAACTTACCTCACTCACTTTTTAAGTTTCCATACCAGGCCTGCTTAAGTCCTTCTTAGATCATAATAACCAAGTGGCTTTCCACAAGGGAGTCTTTAATAGGAATCTCAGCCCAAGTCCAAAGCCATGAGGCTATGATAGCACAATTCTGGACATGTACCAGCAATAAGGGAATGGGTTTGGGGGCGTCAGAGTCTTCCTCAAGCTCCCCCAGCCCATCATAGAGTAGCTCTGCAGTGCAGTCTGTTGACACCTTTTAATGGATATGCAAGCTGCACTTTACTAGAATAAAGATTTTGTCCTTTCCCCAAAGATCATGCTTCTCTTAGAGATTGGAGAACAATCCTAATTTATAAAGCAGGCTTTGGAAACTGCTTCATAAATATTGACATCATAGTTATTTGACCTCAGTAACCCAAAGCTACCAGCAATGGCAGAAGACCCAAAGGGCTTAAGTCTTTTGGCCAGTCTGATAGTTTCTGTCTTTGGTTTCAGAAGGCAAATGATTCCTTAAGTGTGTTGGGAATGGAAATCATGAACAATAGACGTTGCTTTCTTCTTCTGTGGGGATCTCTGATTGGAGCCCCATATTTCAAACCCTACCTGTACCTAGCATAGCCTAGGGCATGAAATGTTTCCTTGAGTCAAATAATGCTTGTAAGTGGCTTAACTCCATTTTCCTATGCATATTCATTTAGCTAATTCTATTGGCAAAGGCTGTTGACGGTCTAAGAGAAATTGAAGTAGTTCATCCCTGGCAAAGATTCCTTATTTGTGATGTTGGTGGTTACTGCACCCAAGGTTTCCAAGTTAATTAGGAACAGTGGGATGTAATTTAGTTGTGGTTGTTTCTCTAGCTGTTAATTTAGCTGATTTGAATTCCATTAAGGCTTTAATGGAAACAATTCCACACTAATTAGCCAGAACCTCTATTTGCTAGTACAGTAGTTGGTCACCGGTAGGACTTGCTGGGCGTGTTGCTATCCCTACTTCTTAAAGCAAACTCTGAGAGGATGCCCGACTCCAGCTCCAGATACATTTGGCATCTGTAATAGAAACAGATCTTTGAAACTGCTGGTGTTTATAATCAAAACCAGAGTCTATTCAGTGACCAAACACTAAAACTGCTGGAGTTTTCTTTTTCTAGCTGAATTTCGAATGACAAAATATCATAGACGTTTTGTTTACTGGCTCTTCCCAGGAGATCTGCTGCTAAGATAAGACCAAAGCTTTACAACATTGTTTGAAAAGAAAAGTTAGCATCTTCAGAATCTTCTTTTTAAGAAAAGATAAGGCAAACATTTTCCACTTCATTATTTTATTAAGACTTCAGTGATTTTGAAAATCTGATATTTTTGTCTGCTCTTACGGACTCACTGTGGTTTCTCAAAGTTTTCCAAAGCACTGTTCAAGCTGATCAGGCAACCCCACGTTCCAAAATATTTACAAGGCACAGATAATGATCCCTCTCACTTAGTCCCTTCCCAAGGCCAGGAATGGGGCTAAGCCCAGTTCTGTGGGAGCAGAGCTGAGCAACAGCACCCCCTGCTTTAGAAAGTTCTGGTGGCTCCCTTTCCTTCTTGCACAGGTAACTCTATGCAGCACAGCCTCAAAATAAAAGTTTCCTCTAAGGAGGTCAAGGCAAAATGAGTTAATTTTCAAGCTGTAAATCAAAGTTGGCGGATTCAGCCCAAATGAGAGAGCTGTCCGATGGTGCTGCTCTCATCTTCCCCACCCTGACTCGCTTGGCAGCTGAGGGTGGTAGGCGTTCCTCCCTCCTCAGCGAGGACACACTCCACTGCTTGGAAATTGTTGGAGTTTTCAGTGGCAGCTTAGATGTTGGCAGAGTTTTAATCAGTCTGGGAAACGGAGCTCTTAGTCAGCACGTTCACCACTGAGGCCTGATGGGAATGTGTGTGACTACACGGCGACAAATGGGGATTCCACAGGCACGTAGGAACATGGGCCTCGTCACTGCACAGTCCTACCACGTGGTCTCCTTGTAGGAACTTCTTAACTCTTGCTTTCATCGGGCCATTCGTCTTCAACTGCGTGCTTGTCTCATCTCAAAATTCAATGTTTAGCTTACATGGAGTGGAGAACTAAGGATTAACACACCATTGTACTGAGGAAAATGACTTGTTCTCATGCCTTCATTATTCAACAACCATTTATCAAGTGTCTGTTCAGGGATCAGATGGTCTAGATTTTCCAAGATAACCTCATTTAAAGACATTTTGATATTTTCTATGAAAGAAATTTATTGGCTATGTATCAGATATGGTCTTCATACTTGAGGGTCTTATAAATACACAAATTAGGAAAATAAGGAGGGGTGTTGAATCGTGTGTTCCGAGTTTGAACTTGGACTATCTGATCATCTCAGCTCAGTGTTGATGAATAGGCATCATTCCTGCTTTAAATGTGTTCACTGTAGCAAGGGGACAGGAGGTATATGTCACTAACTCTGATGGCAGGTGGAAAGGGATGGTTTTACAAGGAAGAAAAGACTAAGCAGTTTTGAGAAGGAGACTGATTACCTTGAGCTGGAAAGTCCACCCAGAGGAAGCCTTTCTGCCAGTGTTGAAGGATAGGAAATAGCACAGCTGTGTACTTGGGTGTTGAAGCAGGCAAAATGTGCAAGCAACAATTTGCAAAGAAGGGTAATGGAGTTCAGGCCATGGGAGGGAAGCAGAGTGAAATGAAGAGGGAAGGATAAATAAATTAATGGATACATCTCAGACCAGGGCGACTGGACCTCATTTAGTAGATGGGGGGGGGGAGAAGTTACACCTGAAGGTTATTAAGATGAGCAGAGGGGCTAATGTATTCATGACTAGAATGGGGGACAACAGGGGAAGACAAGAGGAATGCATGGAACTTGGAAGGCAGGTGGAACCTTCCATGTGCATAGAAAATAGCCAGGTCCCCTATGCAAGAGGCAGAGGACAGACAATGGAATCTATAGCTGGGAGAAGGGGACACAGGCACGGTGTTCTGGCATCTAACAAAGCATTTGGTGTCAGTCTGGCAAAACACTCTGGCCAGGAAAAAAGATTCTAGGCAAGTACAGCAATAGTGGGATGCAAAGACCACTTGGGGAAATCTTGAAAAAATGTGACTTCTACACCTTTCGGTTTGGGGGGGGGCTGAAATGCTGCAAGCTCCCAGGTGAAGCCCATGTTGCTGGTTCAGGGACCACACTTCCAGTAGCAAGGAGCTAGAACCACTCACATTTGCCAATTTTAGGGGGTGATTTATAACAGCTGAAAAATGTGTAAAAAATGATTCAATTGTTTCTAAATGTTTTTATATTTATATTTAATTATTGCAGTTTTGGCCAGGGCCGGGTTTGAACCTACCACCTCTGTCATATGGGGCCAGCGCCCTACTCCTTTGAGCCACAGGCGCCTCCCCTTTATTTATTTATTTTTTGAGACAGAGTCTCACTATGTCACCCTCAATTGAGTTCTGTGGCATCACAGCTCACAGCAACCTCCAATTCTTGGGCTTAAGTTAAGGTGACCAGATTTTAACATTGGTAAAGCGGGACACCATTGATGGGGGGGTTGTTCTTAATTAAAAATTTGGTCTATATGGAGAAACAAGAATTTTCATAGACTGCAAAAATAGTATTATAATATATATTTTTAAATTTCAACATAAGTACAATTTTCAAATATAATACATTTAAAAAATTATGTATAGTATTATTTTATTCTTTGGCATATTTCTTGTCAAATTCTAACAACTGATCAACAATGCAAACTTTGATAATCAGTTCTCAACAATTATTTGTTATTATTAAAGTGTGACATTATAAAATTAACAAAGATAATATAAAACTCATATCCTGACGAAATAGCCACATGGCAGCCGAAAACCA
>CAUYTI010152625.1:0-16981 GCA_963575145.1 Galago senegalensis | reverse complement strand
AGTCTCCTGCCTCAGCCTCCCAAGTAGCTGGGACTACAGGCGCCTGCCACAACGCCTGGCCATTTTTTGGTTGCAGCCATCATTGTTGTTTGGCGGGCCCAGGCTGGGGATTCGAACCCGCCACCTTAGGTGTATGTGGCTGGCACCTTAGCCGCTTGAGCCACAGGCGCCGAGCCTCACCTCTTTATTTACTCTCCAAAGGTGCTAATCTTGTTGAATTTCACTGCATGTGTGTGGATGATTGAAGATGAATTTATTTCATATCAGAGTAAAGGGTCCTTTCTGGAACCAACCAACCAACCTTCCTTCTTTCCTTCCTTCCTTCCTTCCTTCCTTCCTTCCTTCCTTCCTTCCTTCCTTCCTTCCTTCCTTCCTTTCTTTTCTTCTTTCCTTTCTTGACAGAGTCTCACTCTGTCACCCTGGGTAGAGTGTGGCATCATAGCTCACAGCAACTTTAAATTCTTGGGCTCAAGCAATCTTCTTGCCTTAGCCTCCTGAGTAGGTGGGACTATAGGCAACTACCACAATGCCTAGCTATTTTTTTCTATTTTTAGTAGAGATGAGTTTTTGCTCTTACTCAGTCTGGTCTTAAACTCCTCAAGCAATCTACCTGCTTTAGCCTTCCAGAATGCTAGGATAACAGATGTGAGCCACTGAACCTGGCTTGAAATTTTTTTTTAAATAATAGAATTTGAATGGAAATATGGAGTTCTGCATATTTTCATTTGTCAGGACAACTTGCATTATGACTATGATGATGACTACTATGATAGTGATTGTGACTCTCAGTGCATGGATACGTTGAGCGGTTAGTCACTATTTTATTATTACCATTTTAAAGCATAGACAAAAGTAAATGACTGGCCTAAAATCATGGGTATATCCTCGCATTAGAAATGGCATTAGAACTTCAAATAATCTAAAACTTTTTAGTACTGTTTTAAGTTTGCCTACTCCACAAAAACTTTAAAAGGGCACAACTTTTAAGTTAGGAGTTTTTAAAAATTTTTTTTCTCTTTTCTTTTCCCCCTCCAAAAACAGCTTGAAATATAATTCACAGAATATATAATTCACCTATTTAATCAGTGCCTTTTGCTATATTCACAGATTTGTGCATTTGTCATCATAATCAATTTTAGAACATTTTCACCACCTTGAAGGGAAACCTCATACTCCTTGGCCATCACTCCTGAGTCTTCCATATAATGTTGTCACCTGGCACCCCACCTCCCAGTCATCCAGAACCACTAATTTATTTTCTGTCTCTGTGGATCTGCCCATTCTGGACACTTTATATAGACAGGCAGTCCTTTTGACTGGCTGCTTTCTCTTAACGTAATATTTTCAAGCGTGATCCATGTTGTATCAGTATTTCATTTCTTTTTACCATTGAATGATAGTCTACTATATGGATATGCTGCATTTTATTTATCCATTTATCAGTCAATAGACATGTGAGTTATTTTTTAAAATTTCAGTCGATCTGAGGGTACATACACTTAGCTTATATATTTGCGTTTATAAGGTAAAGTCCAAAGCCTGAGTTGTAGTTGAGGCCTTCACCCAGGATGTGTACCTACACCCCCTCCATTGCACCCATTGGGTGAGAACTTAACCCAGTCCCTTCCTTTCCTCCCCCTCCCACTTCTTGAGTTTAACTGTGTTTTTCTCTTGTGTGAGCCTATAGTTGTTGATTTATTATTTTCATATTAGTACTGAGTACGGGGGTGCATACTTTTCCATTCTTGAGATATTTTACATAGGAGAATGTTCTCCAAATCCATCCAGGTAAGTACAAAAGATGCAAAGTCTCCACCTTTTTTATGGCTGAATATAAATTCATGGCATACATATACCACAGTTAATCCATTCATGGGTTGATGGGCACTAGGGTTGCTTCCATGTCTTTGCAATTATGAATTGAGCAGCTATAAACACTTGAGTGCAAATGTACTTAGGGTAAAATGATTTTTTTTTTCTGAGTAGATGGTTAGGCCTAAATTGCATGCTATACTCTCAACCCTAGACAAGTTACAGGGGATTGGGAGGGGACAGAGTGTAAACAACAGGCTTCCTCAAGCTGTCAGGTGCCACCTTCACACATAATTGCTAAGTCCAGTGAGTCCCTTTTAGTCCAAATCTCTTCTGGCTTCACTGCAGCATCTGCCTCCCTTCTTGGAATTCTCTTCTCCTTTTGTCTTTCTAGATCATGTGCTTCCCTTGAGCTCTTCCTAGTTCAGTCTCCTTTTTGGATCCTCTTGTACCACTCATCCTGGTGTATGCCACGGATCCCTCCTTGGGCCTCATTTCACTTCATGCTCTTTCCATGAGTTATGCCATCCATTCTCTTGCCTTCAAACACCACGCTAAGTCTATTGATTCCCAGGTATAAAAGGTGGACATAAAGTTCGTGTGCAATTTACTATATTAAACTATTTTAAATTGCACATGAACTTTATGTCTACTCTGTATATCTTCATCTGTGATAGGCAGGATAATGCCCCTCCAAAGATGTCCACATCCTAATTTCCAGAACTTATAACTAAGTTATGTTACATGGAAAATGGAAATCAAGGATGCAGATGGAACTAAGGTTGTTCATCTGCTGATCTGAAGTGGGGAGATTATCCTGAGTATCCAAGTGGGCCTTTAAATAGGGCCTTAAATGGAGAAGAGGAGACACAAGAGTCAGTGACTAGAAGGATGTGATGTTGTCTCTGGCTTTGAACATGGACAAGGAAGCCAAGGCATTCAGGCAGCTGCTAACAGAGTGATTTTCAACCAGAGTGCCATGGCACCCTGGTATGCCCTGATAGGATCTGAGGTGTATTGCCAAAATTTTTAGAGATCATTAATTAAATTATTTTCAAAGGAAGTTCAAAGTGCAATAAGTATATTGTTTTTCAATTCAAATGCTGTGAGATTAAGAAGGTTAAAAAACACTGTTCAAGAGCCAGAAAAAGGCAAGAAAATGGATCCTCCCCTACAACCTCCAGAAAGGCCCTGCTGACACCTTCTTCCATTCTTCCAATAAAACATTATTTAAATTTCATATAATTTTCCCGTGTCATGACATATTCTTCTTTTGTTTTTTTTTAAGTATTAAATATTTTTAAAACCATTAAAGTTTTTTAAAACCATTCTTAGCTCACTGGTCAACAAAAATGGGTAGCAGGCTAGATGTGCCCCTTGATGATCAGGCTTTGAGAAGCACCTGGCATTTGGGCCCCACTGCTGTGACAGAGGTTAGGATCTCCTGCCACATCCTCTGTACTGATCACATGCTTCCTGAGCAGAGTGGCATGAACACCACTTTTTAAACAACCTGTTTCTTTGTATCTTCCTATTTGCTGATTGCGTATGGTGGATTTGCATAAATTAAATTTGCTAATGACATGTGGCTCTACTAACCCACCCAGTGGCATTCTTGTTATCTCCACCTGAATGTCTCCTAAACATCTCAAATGCCCTGGATCTAAAGCTACACTGCTGAGCACAGTATCTCTGTCTGTCTTCTTCCCACTGCTCATACCAACCACCCTCAACCCAAACAAAAAGAAAAGCCAAACTCTGATCCAACTCACCAGGCAACCCAACTGAGAGCTCTAACACCATCGCTTCTCCTTTTCCGTCTATTCCACTGCCAGCCATGAGCTCCTGCCTTGTCCACCTGTTGAGTCTGTCTCAGAAATGCCCTCAACCTATCCCCATCCCAGTGCTTTAACCCAGCCTTGAGAACCAAGACTCTCCATCAGATGCCCTTTCCCAATCCCTCCAACATGTTTTGACAAAGTAATGTCCTCTGGCAGAGGTACACAGCTGAACTGCAGAGATCCTCAACCTATAGCCATTCAAGGCACTGCTTCATTCATAGGATGGGATAGGAAAAGACCCAGGTGGCCCAGCTCTGCCAGCTGATCCAGCTGCCACCGCTCCCCTCTCACCTCTATCCCTAGTCCTAGGACCTTTGTGCAACTTCAAGGCCCAAGTGTTATTGGCTCAGTGCCCATAGTTCAGTGATTAGGGCACTGGCCACAGGCACAACGGCTGGTGGGTTCAAACCTGGCCTGGGCCTGCTAAACAACAGTGACAACAATGACAAAAAAAAAAAGCCAGGTGTTGTGGAGGGTGCCTGTAGTTCCACCTACTTTGGAGCTGAGGCAAGAGAATCACTTAAGCCCAAGAGTTTGAGGTTGCTGTGAGCTATAAGGCCACAGCACTCTATCAAGGGTGACAAAGTGAGACTCTGTCTCAAAAAAAAAAAAAAGGCACACTTGTTGCTGCACATTGCCATGCCTCTGACTATGCCGTGGCTTCTCCCTGGGCTGCAGAGCCCTTTGTCCACCAGGCTACTTTGTGTTCATCCCTCAAGACCCCATTTGGTAAACATATTCTGGGGAGATTTTTATCCCCCTGTGCAGAACTGACCGCTCCCTCCTTTGTATCACTTCCTGATTTTTCTATACCACCCTGTGTATGGCTCCATCGTGATTATTTGCTCTCCTGCTTGCCATCCCCACAGGCTGACTCCTCAAGGGCAACATCTCCCGGTGCCCCTAGGCCCAGGCAGAGCCTCTGGCCCTTGGCTGATGCTTCATAGACATTGGTGAACACCTGAACCTCCATTCTAGCCAAGCTTTCCCAAGGGGGAGTGGAAGTACGCTGGTCTTTGCAGAATGCTGCTCTTGCCAGATGTTATGGCTCAATTCAAAATCTCACTGCTTTTTCATCATGAAAAGATAAGAGCCACAAGGGCCTTTAGGAAAGGGGAGGCCTGTGTGTGAGGGGTGGTACCACACAGAAGCTTCAGGTGTGAGGCCTCACCCCTGGCAGGTGAAAGCTAAGGCCCCACATCACCATGCACTAGTGACAGGCTGTGTGTCTTTAAGCCACCTCTGGGGTCTTGTTTTACTTATCAGACTCAGGCACTGTGTCACAGTATAGACACTAAGTCTCTGTCATTCACCAGCTCACCCAACCCCACATCCTATTGGCACAGCAGTCTCTAACTTTGGGATACCCCAAATCAGCCATGGGAGCCTCATCACTAAGTAACTCCAGGGGACAGCAGTTGTTCCCTGATGAGATTGGACCAATAGCCTGCACTCTGCCACATAGAAGGGGAAATGCTATAAGACGTTGGCATCTATGATGGAAAGGAATCTTGGAGAAACTGCGTCTTGGGGGCAGGCACCTGACAGCCCTGAAAGCCTGCCCCACACGGCCAGCCTCAGCACCTTCACACTTCCTCTTCAAACCCTAGCTCACGCTGTCCCCAGGATGGTGCTTTTCCAGCTCCAGGTGCTCTTTGGAAGAGTCTTTGTGGGCCAAGGCAGCCATGAATTGCTCCTGCATGTCCTCCCCTCTGGCTTCCTCTCCAAGATGTTGACCCCACTCCATCTCATCCCAGTTGAGCTCACCAGCTTCTTCCCAAAGGGACCTCAGGCAAGAGGACACACTCAGGTTAGGGTTGATTTTCCATATCTTGCTTCACCTACTAAAAAGGAACACATTAAATCTCCCTGTAAATTAAAGTCAAAGAATTACAACATCCTCAGGGTGAACATGTTTTTCCAGGTCGAAATTCTCTATTTCTCCATGCCATTCTGTGAGAAGCATAATCATTTTCGTGTAAGTGTCTGGATGCTATGGGTCATTTGGCACCCATGCCCTCCACCCGTGAAGTGCCAGAGGCACGCCCCACCCAGTCCTTGTACCAATCAGATGACCCCTACACATACCCACACATCTTCTAGGGTGACAGAAGAGCCCTTTGTTAAGAGCCACTTTTAGGAAATCCCCAAGCAGTGAAATTTTCAAAACCCTAGGTCATCTTCCCTTGGCATTTTCCCTGGCTGAGAAAGTCTATTCACAGTGAAAAGTGAATTCCTAGAGCTTCTGCTCTCTGCCTTTGTTTTCTTTACTTTCTATTCCTTTGATTAAGCTTTTTATTTAAAAAGGAAAAAAATTCTGGATTTTAAAAATAACACTCACTTAAATCTTGTTATTTGAGTAGCAATGGTTAAAGAAAAACAATCTGTCCACAATCTTAGGAAAGGAAGTTCTTTGCGTTAAGTAAATGCCTTTTGCTAAGCCGTATTTCTTCTCTGCCAGTAACAAAGGTTGGGTGGTCATGTTTCCCTATGTAACATCCAAGAGCCACTCTTCCTTGTTCCCCTTTTGTCCCCACCTCCCAGCCAGAGCCCCTTCCTTCCTCATCTGCTATTTTTTTCAGTTATTCTCACATCCATCTACCCAGAAACACTCACATACGGTGTATCCCCACCCCAGCATTGTCCCTTGGCCACAAGCAGTTTATAAAATTTGCAAATTGATTCCACAAACATCTCATATAGAGATGCATTAATTTTCACCTGCATAGCCACTGCCTTAACTCATGCGCTAGTCACCTACTAGCTGGTGCTGCCACCAATCAGCCCCCGTTTCCTTGTCTTAAACTCATTCTCCCCATGGCAACCAGAAGGAAGTTCCTGAAATGCAGATAAGACATGCTCAGGTCAGATGTCTTCGATGTCAAAAACCTTTGTACAGACAGTGTTGTAGTGAGGGCACAGTTGAGAGGAGTCTCAGAGGGCCATGCCAACTGTCAGAGCAGATGTGAGACTGGTGAGCTGCCTTGTGGTTCAAGCCTTGCTAGAACTATCCCTGGATGTACAGATAGATGTGCCCGGGGCCACACCCAGGAACAACCTCAAAGTAAAAAAGAGCTCAGGACAGTCATATCTAAAATGAGGGCCTTCACCAAATACTCCCCTAAAATTCCTTCTAACTGTGTGATTAGTGAAATTATTATGACTAGATGAGTCTGGAATTTTAGAAACATCTTAGGCCTCTGCCCTGGCATAAATTTTGCAAAGGAAGGGAGAGGCCCTGGCCAAACCCTAAGGAACCCCATGGCAACAATCTTCCCCCCTCTGAGAGGATCTGATGCTCCTCCCCCCAGCAATGGAGGGATGTGGGGGCCTGGTAGCCTGTACATTTCAAACACATGGCTGGGAACCCCCTAATACTTTTCATAAAATATTTTGCCTTCTGTCACTAAATCAGGCAATTACTTGAATATTTGCCTTTTTACTAAATTATATGTACAAATAAAACAAAGCAAAACAAATACTATACTCATTATATTTTAGAAACATATTTTCTCACTCAAGATGCCAAGTTGTAATTCATTCTGTTGGCTTCTAATCTATTTGGCTTAAAAGCTCTCTTGATTGATGACAGATAGGTGAACTAACTCGTTACATATTCATTCATTCCTTCTGTCTCCTTATTAACTGTCCATGGAAAGCTTGGTATGATTGGGGCCAATGTGGCAGGCACAAAGGCACTGTACAGGTCTAGATATCAGCCAGACCATTGCACTTGTAGACACAAGGTTCTCACCCAATGCACAGGAAGGAATTCAAACACAGGGGCACCAGTGAGAGAAAGCAGTTCAGATACCAGATATGAGCAAAAGCATAGAGGACTGTTGAAAGCCAAGTTCAGAATAGAAAAGGGCGGGGTGATCAATCCATAGAGGAACAATGTCACCCCAGGCTGAGGGTCAGTTCTTTTATATTAAATTAATGTTATGCTAAACTGGGGGAGGAATATTCATGGTGTTTCTGGAAGGGGGTGGAGAGTTCCTAGAACCAGGAACCCTCCCCCTTTCTTCACCTTATAGGGTAACTTCCTGGAGTTACCCTCCCATTTGTAAACTGTCACGCACTGGGGAAGGGTGAGATTTTTACTATGTTAATGAGGACATCTCATAAATGCCTTCACTATCACCTCAACTGTGCACATGCCCCAATTAAAGGAATTTCCCTTTTCACCTTAGATAGTAAAATAACTGAAGGGTTCTGATTGGTTACATTTATCTTATCTAAGCATATTCACACTCTGGCAACTTTCTTATCCTGTTGGCCTCCTCCTTCAGGCCCCTGCCCTAATGCCTGCAGGGTATCTGACTCCCTCTCATGAGACTTCACTGGATATACTGACCTGCAGTGGAACTTTACAACAGAAGTGTGCTTTTTAATTCTTAAATCAATTGATGAATCAAGATTATCTTTAAAAAGGGATGAGTTTAGAGTCACATCTAAATAATACATTAACACCGTCTTAGAGAGGTGTGGTGCTACATCTGTAAATTCTTTGATACTCATATCACTGAAAGGGCTCTGAACGTGCTTCTTTGCAACCTGGCCCAGTCTTGGTGACTGGCTACCCAACAGAGTTTAGCCAAAATGGCACTTTGAATGACTCTATGGGACTTTTGTGCTTGGGTCATAGAAGGCATCATGGCTTCCGTCTGTTTCTGTGGGACATGTACACAAAAGCCCTGAGTCATGGTACAGCAAGTCCCACAACCCCAAGGCCACCACACAAACCCAAACTAGTCCACATGGGAAGACCACAGAGAGACCTTAGAGAGAGAAAGCAGGAGAGGGAGATGTGCCCATGCAGCCTCCAGCTTCCCAGCTCTCCACTTTCCAGCTATTGTCTGGTGGGAAACTTCTGACAAGCCAAAATCTGCATAGCTGAATTCCCAAGCCTCAGAAACAGGCACTGATTACAAATTGGTTACTGTTGTCAGGAGCTGTTAAGTTTGACAGTGGCTTATAGCACAGCGATGTGTGCATACCTCATGGAGGAAGGAACGGGTGGCTTTCAGCGTGATTCTCTATTGCTAGCATTAGGAAGGGTCCAGAAAGCATTTTCTATAAACAACAACCAAACAAACCATCTTCTTTTCCTAATATTTGGTTAATTATTCCTTGGGTAAAGTTGTGCATACTCTTAAGTTATACCGGGCCTCGATTCATGCTTAATTCTAAGAAGAATATTCACGTGTCTCCCCCCAAAGTCATATGTTGAAACTTAAACCTAAAGGTGATGGTGTTAAGAAATGGGTTCTTTGGGAGGTGACTAGGTCAGAAGGGGATTGGTACCCTGAGGTAAGAGGGCTGAAGGAGTTTGGTTGTCCCTTCTCCCATAAGAGGACACAGAAAGAAGTCATCTATGAAGCAGAAAGTGACCCTCACCAGACTCAGAACCTGCTGGTGCCTTGACCTTGGACTTCCCAGCATCCATAAAAGTGAAAAATAAAATTCTGTTTTTTATAAGCCACACAGTCTATGGTAGCTTGTTATAGCAACCCAAATGAACTACAGTAGACTCCAACTTCCCTACATCTTTAACATAGATTTAAAAGAAGCAGCAGTAACTAGTTTTGACCCAGGTGTAAGCCTCACCATCCCAGTGGTAGCAGACAAAAGAGAACCAGAAGCATTGTATTCTCCACTTAACAGCCACACAGCAGGAACCCCAGTCAGAGTTCTGTAATCACTATATGCCCAAATGTCCAGACTTCATCTATCCATAGGAAAACCTTCCACCCTGCTTCTCTTTCCAAGAGAGATAACATGATAAGTCTCTCTTAGAGTATCTGGTCATCAGTGACCATGATTTACCATCTATATAGTTCTATTTAGCTACAGATAATTCCACTTCTTTGAGTGGTTTGCATGTGGCCCGGCTTACAACAAATGAATCAGCTGAGAGTTACCATTCTAAGGAAGTCTGATGTGCTTCTGAAATGAATCTTGTTGGTACAGAAATATGACTAGCTGAACACTATGTTGGAAGAGTATTGGTGCAATAAAAATCTGTCACTAAAGCATCAAGAACCCCAATAACAACAGAGAAAAACTATGGGAGGGCAGTAGAATTATTCTTCAAAGAGTAAGTAATGAAACTACAAGACTAAAAGTTTATATTCTACTTCTAAAACATATTGAACCTCTGGATTCAGTCATGCAAAGAAGGGAAGCTTTTCTTCGTCAGCTCTCATGATGGTAAAAGTAATGAGTCAGTCATCTAAGTGACTTATTTATTTATTCATTTATTTATTTATTTTTGAGACAGAGCCTCAAGCTGTCCCCCTGGGTAGAGTACCGTGGCATCACAGCTCACAGCAACCTTCAACTCCTGGGCTCAAGCGAGTCTCCTGCTTCCACCTCCCAAGTAGCTGGGACCACAGGCACCTGCCACAATGCCCGGCTATTTTTTGGTTGCAGCTGTCATTGTTGTTTGGCAGGCCAGGGCTGGATTCAAACCCGCCACCTTTAGGTGTATGTGGCTGGTGCCTTAGCCACTTAAGCCACAGGTGCTGAGCCACCTAAGTGATTTATGTGCCAGGAGTCAATTCTCCAACAGTTTTTAGGAGCTTGGGCTGGAGAGTGAAAGTCAGGAAACAGACTGCAAAAAAGCAAAAGCACATTCAGGGATAAGGAAGCTACTGAATGTCCAGCCTGACCCCAAGCATTGGACCAGGCTGAGAAGTACTAGGGTGAGGGGAAAACTAAAGGACAAGGCCATAACTGGTGGCCACCTGGCACTAAGCCTGTGCCATGTTCTCCTCCGGACCCTGGATCTCCTGCCCCATTCCATAACTTATCAAATGAGGCCTTCTCATTATAGAAGCTTGAAATAATGTAGAATAATTGTTAGGGGAAACATAATAGGGAGGAAGGAACGCTGCATATGGAGGAAAAGATTTGACAAAAAGTGTAGAATATAAACATCAACTGAATAGGCCCAACTCTTCAACAAGTGCTGACTGTGAGATTACAAAGTAATTTATTTGAAAGCTTCCAAAATATTATGAGACCTAATACCCATTGCCATAGGGCAATTTGGGTCTTGCCTCTCAGTGCCAAAGTGACTTTGTAGAAATAAGTCAGAGCACAATAACTTTCAGACCAAATGTACCTGTACGTAAATCTTTGTATCACTACTGGGCAAAAGTTTTAGTTAACACTAAACATCTTACTTTAAAAAATAGTAAAATCAGTCAACTGAACATTCCATGGCAGTTGGTTTATGAGTTTTCAAAATAACCCTCTTTCCCACTATTGCTCCTTTCTATGTCATCTACATCTGCAGTCCCCAACCCCAGGCCATGAACTGGTACCAGTCTGTAGCCTGTTAGGAACCGGGTCTCACAGCAGCAGGTGAGTGGCAGCTGAGTGAGTGAAGCTTCATCTGTCTTTATAGCCGCTTTCTATCACTCCTGTCACTGCCTGAGTTCCACCTCCTGTCAGAACAGCCACAGCATTAGATTGTCATAGGAGCATGAGCCCTACTGTAAATTGCATGTGCAAGGGATCTAGTCTGCACAGTCCTTATGAGAATCTAATGCCTGATGATCTGACGTGGAGCTGAGGTGGTGGTGTTAGCACTGGGACTGTCTAGCTGCAGGAAAGCATACTCAGGGCTCCCACTGATTCTGAATTACGGTGGGTTATGCAACTGTTTCATTATATATTACAATGCAATAATAATAGAAATAAAGTGCACAATAAATATGATGTGCTTGAATCATCCCCAAACAATCCCCAGACCCTCACCCCAGTCCATAAGTCCATGGAAAAAATATCTTCCATGAAACTGGACCCTGGTGCCAATGGATTTTCAAAACCTGTCCAATGGACATTATTTTTTTTTTAGCCCTGCTAGCAGTAGTCTAAAAAACAGGTGTCTCTCATCTTAGCCTCTAATCAAAACAGTTCTCTAAGAGTGAGTGTTGACTTTTGTAACAAAGAATGCTAGCACTGTTTGTTTTACACAGTTTGTAGACTAGATTATATGCCTAGAAAAGTAATGAGGGGGGGAGATAGTTGTCTAGAGTTAGCCAGGGTGCTCTTTGAAAATGAATATCCAATTGGAATGTGCAATGAAAGAAAAATATATAAATCTAAAAGTGGGGCATATCTCAATGATTAATCAATTACATTCAAAATACTCAGTTTGCTATCAAATACATATATGTGCAATATTTCAGAGGAGATTGGGCATATTCCACTTAAAAATGTATTACAAATATAAAAATTATGGTGCATTTTCTTTCACTTTATAGATACCTTATTCTGAAGTTTAATTCATGCTTGATTTTAGCCAAAAGGCTGAAAAAGCAATTCTGAGGCTTAATTCAAAGTTGAACCATTTTTTTTTAACTTGCAGAGATTAACTCTGGTTGCTAACATTCTTTTTTTTATCTAGTGTACCTACTAAGTCCCCTTTTGGGTTCCTTTGGGGAGCTATTGGACAGTGGTGAAGTTGGGCAGCCCCAGGCACACCCTGCAGGAAGGGAGAAGCCCCAGGTCCACAGGAACGACTCGCGGGCACCCAGCAATTGGTTCCAGAGTCGACCTATGACCTGAGCTAGGTGAGAGAGCCTCTGTCCACTTGCCTGCCAGACTCAGAAGGGAGCCTGATGGCTTTCTGTCTTTCCAATCATGAAAGACATGAATGTCAACCTAAGACTTTCCAGCAATGCAGAGAAAAGTTGTGTGAAGCAGGAGAGAACAATCCAACGTGCACAGAGAAGACGCAGACCCCGAGCTGAGCTGAGCTGATAAATGAGCGGAAAAGAGACAGAGAGCGATGACAACATCGTCTGAACCCCTGGATTCAGTCGTGCAAAGAAGGGAACCTTTTCCTGGACTTCCAATTAGATGAGTCAACAAATCTCCCTCGGTGCACAAGGCAGTCTGAGGAGGGTTTCTGGCTCTGCCGTACAAAGAACCTGGGTGACTACAACTTGTATGATTATTTCTCTTTAATGCTCCTTTCACACTGTCAGTCCTACTGGACCAAAACCAATATAATTTATGAGGCCAGTTTTGTGAAATAATAATGTACATAATAATCCTAGTTATAACAATAGCAAGTGTTTATTGACTACTTACCATGTTCAAGGCAAAATTCTAGCCCAGGAGTAGAACCCCAGCACCATCACATTTAACCAGTAACCTGTGTTGCTTTCCCCTCTCTTTGCTTTGGCATCAGCAGCACTTGGGATTTGTCTGCCTTCCCCACAGCACAGCTACACCTGCAGGTGGGGCTGAGACTGGGACAGGATAGGAGAACTAGACAGGCCAGGAGGCAGCAGGGCGCAGAGAGTCGGCGGGAACGTGTGTGCCTTGTCTGTGTATGTGTGTGTGCGTATGTGTGTGCATGTGTGCGTGCATGTGTGCATATGTGTGTGCATGTATGTATGCATTATGTGCAGTGTAAAGAAAAGAGAGAAGTGAGAAAAAAGGATACTACCAGCAAGTGTGGCGGGGCCTCTAGAAGGTTCACAGTGGGTCTGTGAGTGGAACTTAGAAAGTTTAGAGTGAGAGTGGTGAATTCCATTTCTTTGTATACTTACCATTCATTTCCAAATCTTCCACAATCAATTATATTACACTTGAAATCGGAAAAAAAAAATGTCCTTGAAAAAGACTCTATTCCATTTATCAAAACAACAGGCCATTTCTCATTAATTGTTGTTTTAATATTAATTAAAAGTATTTATATACTGTTGAAAATTCAAACTAAAATATATTATCTGTCATAGTATTTCATTTTGTATGTCTCATAGTTATGCCGTCCTATTAATCTCCCCAGTATATTTGCATATCTCTTCTTAAAATTCCCTTGCAGTAACCATAAAAAAAGATGGAGACTTTACATCTTTTATGTTTACCTGGATGGAGCTGGAACATATTCTTCTTAGTAAAGTATCTCAAGAATGGAAAAAAGGTATCCAATGTACTCAATACTATTATGAAACCGATCCTATTATGAACCAATGCATCTGGCATTGTATATCAGATCATCACATTGTGCCCCATTAAATGTATACAGTTATGATTTAATCAAGATTAAATTTTTTAAAACTTCCCTCACAGAAAACCTTTCTGTGTACTAAATAAGAAATTGCTCTGACCCTGAAATGCAACAGTGGAGTTCCTCAGATTAGAAAATCCCTTCGGACTGAAGTTAAACAATGGCTGAAGGTTTGTTGCCAGTCTGTTTATTTTAAATCCCCCAGGAAAGAGAATCCACTTGTCTCTATCGTGGGGCCCCCCATTCCTTCACTTGGGTTTTAAAAAAGGTAAGGGGAACCACCCATGTCTTCTCAGTCACTTTGAACTAGGTGAGAAAAGAAATATCACATGGAAAAGACAAACCAAAATGAGGAAGTGAGTTTCTGACTTTTTTAGGTTTAGTTTTGGTTTTGAGTAACCCCTTACGGGTAAAGCCTGCTCTGGCTGCGTCTCTGAGCCCAGCCATCTCGGGCACTGTCTTGTCGCCCACCAGGCGCCTGGAGGTGGTGCTCACCCTGGGTGAGGCGGACGAATCACACACATTTCTGATGCCAAAGCCAAAAAAGTGGAATGCAATGTGATTTAGGGCTTAAACAGAGAGGGCTCTGGGCTTGTCTTGCCTGGGGTAGAATTTTGAAGTGGTCATTTTGAGTGTGCGCCCTTGAACAAGTTGCTTAGTCTCTGCAGGCCTCAATTTCCTCAATAGGTGACAATAATGGCAACTATCAAGAGGTGAATTAAAGAGATGAAATGTCCCTCCAGTAAGTCCCCGGCCTGATACCTAGCACACAGCAAGTGCTGGTAGTACCACAGTCTGGTGCTTTTACTGAAGGGTCTGAAGAACAACAGTCATAGGTCAAAGTTTAGTATCTTAGAGAAAATAGACAAGCTTAACTAGAGAGGGGACAAGATAAAGGCGGTATGAAAAATAAATTTGGAACAAACATATGACAATAGCATGTTCCACTTGTAAGAATGAAGGCTCAGCCCAAGCGAGTACAAAACTTTAAAACAAAGAAATGCAATCAAGCTCTGTCAAACAAACGACTCCTTTGGAAATGACTCATCTCAATCCAAGAAAGGTTCAGTAACTAATCCTGGCATCACAGGAGAATATGCATTATTTTGCTTTAACTAAAATTATTGTCTTAAAAGTCAGTGACTGTGGACTTTAAAATGTTTTTCTGCTGCAAAGGTTTGAATGTGAAGGTGGCACCATGAAGGAATGTGACTCTTCTCACTTCTAGACACATGGATATTTTACTCAAGTTTCAGTGACTTTTTGAACAATTGATTCTCATCCATTTCTTTCTTTTTTTAAGATACTTTTGCTTTGAAAGTAAGAGTCTTTTTGTCTCTGCCTTTGTTGTGCCAGAACAAAAACATTTTTAAACTCCTCTTTAAGAATCAAACCAAAGTCCATCCTTTCTTCTTTTTATGTTTGGTGCTAAAGGAAAGGAGAGATGCAATCACCCCTTTTCCTCCTCTCCCCTTGCTGGAATCTCTTTTTATCTGGTTTGATGATCAGCTTGTCCAAAGCAATGCAGAGTAAACGCCACTGGAAGTCCCCACTGGCCTAGAGAGCTGTGGTTGCCTCACTCCACCAAATAATTTTTCTGTGAGGTTTAATCCAGGAACATTGATGAATCTGAGATGTGTAAAACTCTACAAAAGAATGACCCAGATCGACATGGGATACTCCTCCCCAATTTTTGGAGTTAAGTTTCCTGTTAAACTAAAAATAAAGAAAATAACATTTCCAGTTATTATGAAACTACAGAAATATTCTTAAAATTTTTTTTCTCTGAAACATTCTTGATTCAAAATGGAAATTTGGATAAAATTTAGAAATGAACTTACTATATTTACATTTTAAATTAGTAGCATACAAATGCATTCGTTGTAACTTTTTTTCCAGTCATAAAATGTTGCAATAGTGTTTACTCTGTATCAGGAGGTGAGTGACTCAAAGTAGTCATAATGTTACTGATTGAATTGACTTTTAAATGTTTCATTGGCTTTTGAAAGGGAGGCATGAAATTTTTAATGTAATAGCTATCTTTTTTACTTTTACCAGTTTAGGAAAAGCTGGCAAAAAGATAAAAACTGAAGAAACCATGAACATTGATACCAAGAACAGAAAATTACATTTTCTGTACTTAGAGCCATTGCAGAGTTGTGCTATCTTTTTAAAATTTTTTAAATTTTTATTTGTTATAGTTACCTAATACTTGTCTGCTTGCCAGGTGTTGTGCCAGGCACCTGTGGTCCCAGCTACTCAGGAGGCTGAGGCAAGAGGATCACTTGAGCTCAAGAGTATGAGGTTGCTGTGAGCTGTGACGCCACAGCACTCTACCCAGGGTAACAGAGTGAGACTGTGTTCTAAAAAAAAAAAAAATTGTCTATATTTATAGGGGAGAGCAAGCATTCCCTTTCAGCAAAGGAGGTAGAAAGCCATGAAGAGGTTGAAGCTGCTCACAGGCACCTTCATCCTGGGAAGTATCGAATTGCATTTCTTTTTGGAACCATCCTCTTGGCAAGTTACAGTGTCCCTGGTTATCAACGCTTTTATCACTTTCTCAACGACCCGAAAACTCAAATGATCAACTTCACACTTTTACATGACCTTTCATTTCTTGGTTTGCTGTGTTTTGTTTTTACTTAACATAGGCCAGTGCCTTTCCCAGGTTGTAGGAAAGCTTATGTTGTATGAATTTGCAAAGGCTTGCCCCTAGGTTATCGGAAAAATATGTTGGACAGATTTCCTAGCAAGCTAGCCCGCTGGCCAGAGTGCCCAGAAGTATTCTAAATTTTGTGACAGTTATGAGGACCCTGCTTGTGAGGCTTATTTAATGCCAGCTCAGTGACAGCATCATTTGTGTAGCTACACTTGGGTCCTATATCCTGAAGATTTCCAATAGCAGAAAGTTGTGGAAAAAAACCCTACCAATATCTTTATTGTAGTCTTGCATTCTTCTTTCTCTGCTCTGTACTTAAAAACAGAAGCAGCTTTAGTGTAACTAATCATCTGCTTTAACCTGGGTCATTTTTGTGAGTCATGTCTACCAATAGCAACTGGTGAAGAAAGTGACTCTTAGACTCTTCAGCAGGTGTTACAGTTAAATCCAGAAGAAATTTTTCCTAAGTTCAGTGTCCTCATTTGTTGGTGGATTTTTTTTTTAATTGAATGTTAACTATGTACATTAATGCACTTCTGGGGTACAGTGTGGGGTTTTCACATGCATTCTGAAATACTTCCATCTAACTGGTCAACACAGCCTTCATGTCATTTTCTCAGTTATTGCTTTAAAATG
>CAUYTI010152624.1:0-14327 GCA_963575145.1 Galago senegalensis | reverse complement strand
AGGTTGAAGTATGCTCTTCAATCTTCTCTCTTGTCTCTGCTCCAAACCATCAGCTAATTTGCTAAGCTTCTGTCCTTTCAGCCTCCTTCTGGACGGGAGCTTCTGTAAAAAGCTGGCTGCAGTTCGCCATCTTGGCTCCACCCCAATGATTTCCTTCTTAATCTCTTCTATCACCTAGCTATTGTTCAGCATAAGGTTATTTAGTTTCCATATTTTTGTAAGTGTAGGCAGATTCCTGTTGTTACTGAGTTCAAGTTTTATTTGATGATGATCCAAGAAGATTCAAGGAATGATTTCTATTCTTTTAAATTTGCTGAGGTTAGACTTGTAACCTAAAATGTGATCAATTTTGGAGGATGTTCCATGGGCTGATGAGAAAAATGTGTATTCTTTTGTTAGGATGAAATGTTCTGTAGATGTCTCTTAAATCCAATTGTTGAATGTTTAAGTTTAAATCTAAAATTTCTTTGCTGAGTTTCTTATTGGAGGATCTATCCAACACTGCCAAGGGAGTGTTAAACTCTCCAACTATTAGGGTGCTGGAGAGTCTCAAAAAGTACTACTTCATTTTATATGGAATGAGAAAAAACATCAAATAGCCAAGACATTACTCAGAAATAAAAACAAAGCAGGAGGAATCATGCTACCACACCTCAGATTATACTATAAATTGATAGTGATCAAAACAGTATGGTACTGGCAGAAAAACAGAATTATAGATGTATAGAACAGAATAGAGATCCAAGAGATGAACCCAGCTACTTACCATTATTTGATCGTCAATAAGCCAATTAAAAACATTCAGTGGGGAAAAGATTACCTATTTAACAAATAGTGCTGGGAGAATTGGCTGGCAACTTGTAGAAGACTGAAACTAGACCCACACCTCTCACCATGAACCAAGATAGACTCTCACTGGATCAAAGATTTAAACTTAAGACATAAAACTATAAAAATACTAGAAGAAAGTGCAAGGAAAACACTTGAAGAAATCAGCCTGGGCAAATATTTTATGAGGAAGATCCTCTGGGCAACTGAAACAACACCCAAAATCCACTACTGGGATCTGAGCAAACTAAAAAGCTTTTGCACAGTCAAAAATACAGTAAGTAAAGCAAGCAGATAGCCCTCAAAATGGGGAGAAGATATTTGCAGATTAGGTGTCTGACAAAGGATTAATAACCAGAATCCACAAAGAACTCAAACATATTAGCAAGAAAAGAATAAGTGATCCCATTTTAGGTAGTCAAGGGACTTGAAGAGAACCTTCTCTGAGGAAGACAGGCTCAAAGTCTACAGACACATGAAAGCTATAACCCAACTATAGCCCAAGATGAAGGGGAAAGAGGAGGGGGGAGGATGTGTGGAGGGAGGATAATTGGTGGGAACACACTTATGGTGTATTTTACAAGGTTATATGTTAAATTTACTAAGTGTAGAGTATAAATGTCTTAACACAATAACTAAGAAAATGCAGTGAAGGCTATGTTAACCAGTTTGATGAAAATATTTCAAATGGTACATAAAACCAGCACATTGTACCCCATAATTGCATTAATGTACACAGCTATGATTTAATAAAAAGAAAAGAAAAGAACAGGTGATCCCATTTCATTCTGAGCAAGAGACTTGAACAGAAGCTTCTCTGAAGATGACAGGTGCATGGTCTACAGGAACATGAAAATATGCTCATCATCTTTGATTATCAGAGAAATGCAAATCAAAACCAGTTTGAGATATCATCTAACTCCAATAGGATTAGCCCACATCACAAAATCCCCAAACTCCAGATGTTGGCATGGATGTGGAGAAAAGGGAACACTTCGGTACTGCTAGTGGTGATGCAATCTAATACATTCCTTTTTGAAATAATTTTGGAGAACACTCGGGGATCTAAAAATAGAACTGCTATTTGATCCTGAAATTCCTCTACTAGGAGTATATCCAAAAGACCACAAATCACTTTGCAACAAAGATATTTGCACTAGATTATTCATTGCAGCTCAATTCATAATTGCTGTGTCATGGAAGAAGCCCAAGTGCCCATCGACCCATGGACGGATTAATAAATTTTGGTATATGTTTACCATGGAATACTATGCAGGCTTAAGAGAAGATGGAGACTTTACCTCTTTTATGTTTACATGGATGGAGCTGGAACATATTATCCTAAGTAAAGTATCTCAAGAATGGAAGAAAAAGTATCCAATGTACTCAGTACTTTTATGAAACCAATTTACATTTACTCACACTTTCTTATGTAAGATAGATCACAACTATAGCTCAGGATGAAGAAAAGAAATGGAGTAGGAATGGAGGGGAAAGGGGAGGATTGATAGAGGGAGGGTAAACAGTGGGACCACACCTATGGAGCATATTGCAAGGGTACAAGTCAAATCTACCAAGTATAGAACATAAACGTCTTAACACATTTATCAAGTAAATGAGGAGAAAGCTATATTAATTAGTTTGATGTAAGCACTCCAAATTATATTCAAAAATCAACATGTTGTACCTCACATATGCATAAATGTATTCATGGTCTTTGTGTATATGACCTAATGAAAGGAAAAAAGAAAGATTACAATCCAAAAAAAATAAATGAAAATTTGCAGTCAAGTGTTATGGTAGCACAAGTAACAAAAAAAAAAAAACAATTACAAAAATGTTGAAACCACCCATGTTCCTATCAATATGTGAATGGATTAATAAAATATGGTATATGCATAACATGGAATACTATTCAGAAAAATGTAAAAAAAATCATCATCTAGTAGCTTTTGTAACAACTTGAATGGAATTAGAGACCATTATTCTAAGTGAAATATCAGAGTAATGGAAAAACACTACATGTATTTAGTACTAAATTGGAACTACTTGAATAACATTTTATGTGCATATGGGGAAGTAAAACTCAACAGAAATCTTGAGGGAAATCTTAAATGGAAGGGATTCATGGGGGTATGTTCTGTGTGAAGGACACACTTATAACATC
This sequence comes from Galago senegalensis, assembly GCA_963575145.1. Classification (NCBI taxonomy): domain Eukaryota; kingdom Metazoa; phylum Chordata; class Mammalia; order Primates; family Galagidae; genus Galago; species Galago senegalensis. Next base: position 11,332 of record CAUYTI010152624.1, on the reverse strand, counting down.
AACTTAAAATGCACAAATGCAAATGATATAACCAAAATGTGTCCACCCCATCATACTCTGAAATTTAAAAAAACAACATACTAAAACCTATGGCAGGCAGAAAAAGCATTATAAGAGGGAACTTTATACACATTATTGACAGCATTAAAAGTAAAAAAATCTCAAGCAACCTAACTCATGTCAAGGAACCAGATCTCAAAGAACTAGATAAACAAAAACAAACTAAGCCCAAAGTTAGCAAAAGAAAGGAAATAATAAAAATCACATCAGAAACTACTGAAACAGAGGCTAAGAAAAACAAAAAATGACAATAAAATTAGCAGTGTTTTTTAAAAAGAAGGTTTAAAAATCAAGAAAATTTGGTTAAATTAAGAAATAATGAGAAGACTCGAAAACTTCAGAAATTAAAGAGTAAAGTTGCCAAATACAGAATCAATATACAAAAAATCAAGTCATGTTTCTATATGCTAATATCAAAATTCATGCCAGAGAAAATAAGAAAACAATCTTATTTACAGTAGTTGTGCATTTATAGTTCATGAGTGACAAAGGAGGACATCATGGTAAATGAAATGAACCAGGCACAGAAAGACAAATTTCACATGTTCTCATTCATCTGTGGGAGTCGAAAAAGTGGATCTCATGGAGGTGGAGAGTACATTAGTGACTAAAAAAAATACATAAAATACTTAGACATAAATATTACCAAGGAGGTGAACTATCTTTACAATGAAAACTGTAAAACATTGATGAAGGAAATTAAAGAAGAAACAAATAAAAGTTAAGTGATTCTGTGTGCATGTAATAGAAATACTAATATTGTTAAAATGTCCGTAACACTCAGAATGATTTAAACACGCAATGCAATCCCTGTGAAAACATTATTCATGGAAAGAAAAATTATTACATATTAAAATTTGTATGGAATCAAAAAGACCACAAGTAGGTAAAGCAATCTTAAGCAAAAAGAACAAAGCTGCAAGCATCCCGCTATCTGACTTGGAAATGGAAATATGCAGCAAAGCTATAGTACTTAAATGGTACTGGCATAAAAGTATACACAAAACCAAAGGAATATGATAGAAAAGGCAGAAATAAATTTACACTGATTTACAGCCAACAAAGTTGCCAAGACTACACATGAAGGAAAGAGCAGACTCTTCAAGAAATGGTACTGGGAAAACTGGATATCCATGTACACAAAAATGAAGCTAGACCAATATTTTTCACTATATACAAAAATCAATTTGAAGTGGAATAAAAACTTAAAGGAAACATTTAAAACTATGAAAGTATCAGAAGAAAACATAGGTGAAATACTTCATGACATTGGTCTAGTCAAGGATTTTGTTGCTAAGACTTCAAAAGCACAGATAACAAAAGCAAAAATTAACATGTGGTTACAGAAAACTGAGAAGCTTCTGCATAGCAAAGGAAATAGCCAACAGATCCAAGAGACAATCTTCACAATAGATGAAAATATTCCCAAACTGTACATCTGACAGGGACACATAAGGAACTTGACTCAATAGCAAGAAAGTATAATCAGATTTTAAAATGGGCAAAAGAGCTACAGAGACATTTCTCAAAATCAGACATACAAATGACCAAGAGGTATATGAACGAATTCTTAATATCAAGAATCATCAGGGAAATAAAAATCAAAGCCATGAAACACACCACCTCTTCCCACTTACAAGTGCTATTACCAAGAGGCAAAAAAATATCAAACGATGACAAATGATGTGGAGATGAAACACTTAAATTACATAGAACCACCATTCTATATCCATGGAAAACTGGATGTAGTTTCCTCAAAAAATTAAAAATAGAACTAATATAAAATCTAGCATTCTACTACAGGGGATTCATCAAAAGGAAATGAAAATAGTGGGTCAAAGAGATATCAGAAATCTCGGGTTTATTGCAGCTTTAATCACAATAGCCAAGACATGAGTTTTGTGTAAGTGTCATAAATGTATTTTTAAAAGTGGTATATCTACACAATAATTATCATCTTTTTTCAGATTAGTATGAGGGAACAAATACTTAGGTTATACTGTTTGTGTTTGTTAGATAAAGTCCACATTGTAGTTGAGCCCTTCACCCAAGAGGTGTGCCATATGCTACATCATGCCGGTTAGGCAAGAGCACACCATTCTCCTTCCTTCCTCTCCTCTTCCTCCTCCACCAACGTGAATTTAATTGTGTTTTTCTCTTGTGTGGGCATGTAGTTGTTCATCTACTGGTTTCATATTAGTATTGGGTACACAGATACTTGCTTTTTATTCTTGTGATACTCTATTAAGGAGAATGTTCCTTAATTCCTTTCAGGTTAATATAAAAGGTGTAAAGTCTCCATCATTTTTTAATGCCTCAATAGTATTCCATGGAATATATATACTACAATTTATTAACCCGTTCATAGCTTAATGGGCACTTGGATTGATACCATCTACTTAATTTGACCATAAACAAGAAGGAAATCTTGTGATTTGTAACAACACGGACAAACTGAAAGGACATTGTATTACGTGAAATATGTTTCACACAAAAAGATAAATATAATATGACCTCCCTCATATGGAATATAAAAAGTTAAATCACAGAACTATAAGGCAGAACAGTGTTTTTTTGAGGATGAGGCAGTTGAGGAAGGAGGAGTGGGGAAATACTTGTCCATGGATACAAAATTGCAGTTAGGAGGAATACATTCAGGAAGTACCACATGGTGACTGTATTTTCTGATAATATATTGTATTCTTGAAAAATACTAAGACAGTGGCTGTTAAATGTCCCTACCACAAAAGTAATAGCTATGTGCATATGTGAATTAGGTAGCTAGCTAACCATTCTCTTTATATATACTTCATCATGTTGTATATCAGTACATCATTTTATCTGCCAACTTAAATAGATACATTTTGAAAAATCAAATTTAATAAATAATTCTGTAAAATGCTAATGTCAGCACAATTGGCCTAAAATGATATATTTATTAGAATTATCAAATGTTCTATGAATGGAGAAGTAAATTGCAGCTTTTTACTTATGCCACTAATATTAAACTTCTAGTTGTTTTGGCAAAAGCATCATTAAGCCAAGTAATGTGGTAACCATGGTTTTCTATCAAGAGAACACAATTTACCCCCTTTTTGAAGAAGGAATTAACACTTTTCTGGTGATGAGCTATGCTCCCATCATAAACCAATGTTTTGGAGACTCAAGGGACTTAGTCAAACAAAATTCTCAGTTTAGACTTTGGAGAAAATTTTAACTCAGAGTTGCCATAAGTTGCTACAAGGTAACATTTCAGGAAGGAAGGGAAATCCATAGAGAAGGACTAATAAGGACTGAATTCACCACGTGTAATATCGTGCCTTGGGAACAGAGGTGTAGGGGAAAAACATTTGCTCACTGCAGAGCAATAGCCCACGGGGAAATGATGTGGTCAGGGCTGCACTAACAAGAAGGAAATGTGCCTAAGCAGCAGATAGATAGTCAAAGCTGTCAACACCTTCTCTGCTGTTGTCCCTCAGCATACACGTCTTGGGCTGAATGAGTAGTTGTCTATTTAAAGCCCTAAATCTGGCTCTGGTTTTAGCTTCTCTGAGTGTTTTTTAAATGTGGATAGAACTTCAATCTCCACCATCCAGAATCCAGGGAGCAATTCTCACTTGAAGATTTTACTTTCAGAAAATCCATCATGGTGAGTCCAAGAGCTCAGTGGGTACTGTAGGAAAAGGTCAGGGAGAATAGAAGCTGTGAACATGTAGCTGAGGTCACCTGAGAGCCAACCTCGCCTGCCTAGAACAGACAGATTGTGCTTGTTTGGTGGCTTGCTTGATAAATGGATTCATGTATCCATTTATGATGCTAAAAGAGAAGTGAATGTTCAACTCAGCAATGGAGTGTGATAGTTGACAATTATGCAATGTTAATGGAAGCAAATTAGTGTAGGAAATGGGCATTTTAAAGTGGTCTGAGTAACACTAGAATATTTGCCTAGGATCTTTGCAATTAACAAGTGAAGAAGAATAGAGGGTTAACTATGGAGGATATAAACTGAAGTCAGGGCATTTTTTAAAAAAGTTTTAAGAAAGAGTATACTCGAGTAGGTTTCCATATTGACGAGAAAGATCTCAACCAATAAATTATTTCCAAATGTACCTGACAAAGTTCATGGGGGAAATGTTTTGCAGTATCACCTCTCATGTGAGGTATTTTCAATGAAATTAAAAATTTATTCAATAGGTGAAAAGTGATATACTAATGTCCATTAGTTCACAATTATCTCATCTGTGAGGCTAAATGCATACGTGTGCTTTTTATATAGTTACCACTGCCTTGTGAACTGTGTGTGTTCCTTGCTTTTTTAATAAATGGTTTAGAGTGTTTTTATTCCTGTTTTTGAAAACATAGGAACTGGAGTTTTCACCAATTTCATCATTTATCAATTATTTCTTTTATGAAGCAGCAGTGTATTTGAGGGTAATGTCTGTAATCTTTTGTCTGTATTTTTATAAATATTTTGTAGCCAAATCTATCTATTCATCATATAGTATTCCCCACATGGCTTTTATAAATGCAGAAAATTCTTTTGCATCATTTGGCTAAATAAATTGCTTTTTATCCGTTCATGTTCGAGTCATTTTCATACCTCTGCTATTCCTTATTTCTATAAGTTGCATCACCTTTGGCCATCATTTCTAAATCATTCTTCATCAGCTGACTAAAGATCACCTTAATCTTTCACAAATACATTTGAATGCTTATATCTTTTTAAAAATTAAAATGATCACTTCAGATACTACTTGTTCCTCACACTTAAAAAGACTTCCTGTTGCATCCTTTAACTGCTAAGATTGATAATTTGATCTTGAATTAGTGAAGCATTGATATGATTAAATTATTACTGTCATATCTTTGTAAGGCATTTTTGTTCAGTATTCTACACTATAATGTTTCATAGACTTTTTTGGAAATCACTGTACATTACCTAACTGTATCCTTACTTAATGTAATTTGTTCCAAAAGATCTTGCTTTCTTTTAAACCTTTTATTTCTATATGATGCACATTCATAGTGTTTATGCAAAGGCATGAAGAGTATCCTATGCATATCACAAATGTTCTTTAAATTTTAGCATAGTTTTTTAGCTTATTTTCCTCTTTCTTTTCCTATTAATAAATGCCACAAAATATTTTTTGATTTTTTTATTAAGCTATATACACATAGATCATGAATACATGTATGCATATGTGGGGTACAGTTTTTTGATTTTTGACTTAAATGGGTGTTTCTTACCGGAAAGGAATGCTGATACACATAATAAAATGTGCCACACAGACCTCACCACAGCCAAAAAATCAGTAGTGCTATGATTGAGAAACTTAGAAGTGAGGAATGTCTGCATTTTTAACATTTCTAACTACATCCAGATATTTTACCAAGATCTCATAACACTTCACATTTCTGCCTGTGAAAGTATAGAGCACTCAGTATGGCAGCTCTTTGCCTGTTTTCCTAGGCTGATGGGTTTGAAAGAGGTTTATTGTTGACTATTGCTGAGTTTGAGCAAAGATTCATATATGTGATCTCCATTTTGAACTGCTTGTCATTATATGCCCATTTTTCTACCATCATCACCATTTCAAATGCTTTCTACAGGTTGTTGTTTCTTCATTGATTCTTAGGGGGACATTTTGATCACAAAATGTTTTAAATTTTATTTAGTAAAATATGTCCATTTTCTTTACTTGTCTCAACTAAGATGGTTTGCCTACAAGTAGGTTTTATATGTAGTTTTGTAGATGTTCAAATCCAACATGTTTCACACCGATGTCTTTAAACCTGGTAATTTGTTGTAAAATATGACACAGAAAACATACTTTATTGCAGCGGTTCTCAGCCTGTGTGTTGCAACCCACAGGAACTGTATTAAAGGGCCGCAGCATTAAGAAGGTTGAGAACCACTGCCTTACTGTCTTCCAGGTAAACAACCAGTGATGCCAGATTTTATTCAACAAGCCAGCCCTTTCCAACCAAACTGAAATACAACTTCATCATACTTAATGTCTGTATATACTGACACTTGTTTCCTAATTCAATCTATAAATGATAATTCTTCTATGTGACAGAACATTCCAGGAAAATTATATATTACATAATTCTATGTCTATGTTTCTGGAATTAAATACTTCATACATTCTGACATCATTAAATTATTATTTTACACCTTGATTGAGTTAATGTTTGATGTTGAATTCAATTTTATTGAAGGCAGGCATTTTGAAATCACTATTTAATATGGTTTAATTCCCCGAACATTCTTTTTATTTTACAACTTCTTCCTTACTTTCTTTTATATAATGCACACAATCATATATGTTTGTGAAGAACAAAAGTTAAAAAAAAAGCAAGTGAAGATTCTGACAATTTAGATATCACATTGTACAACGTAATCATCTCAGGGATAAATCACATGTGGAATTTAATTCGGTTCAAAAGGACAGAAATATCACGGTGTATGCAGTATTGTATAGAATATGATCTGAGGAGTCATTTGCCTGGTACATAAAACCAGAACCTGAAGTAGAATGTGGCCATTGGACTTCTCCAAAAGAGGTTAAATCCCAAAGATTAGAAAAACAAAAGATGCCATATAAGAAAAATGAGAAAAAGGCTGTCTCATATGCTATCAGATCATACAAAAATCAGTTGGTCAAATAAACAGAATAGGCACAGGAAAAATAAGTTTTCTATTGTTTTGTGTTTTTAAAGAAGTCAAATGGTGTGGTTACTTTTATATTTCCTTTTGAAAGGAAATATTAATAACATATTAATATTTAATATTAAATATTAAAATTTAAAAGGAATTTATTGGTTCATTACATTTGTTCATTTTTTTTCTGTTGGAATCATCTATCTGAATGTGTATTGATACAGAAAAGAAATCATCATGTTTTCATTTGGTAAATTTATCTTTGACTTTCATTATTTTTGCTAGGCATCAGAAGAATATAACAAGATTTGGAATGTCTCCAAAACTAAGGAAAGGACTATCTCTGTGCCAGGTCCAATTAATTCCTCTCTCTTTCTTTCTCTTTACTGGGAAGAGTTTCTTCTATGTATTTCTTTAAACACAGGCAGAAAATGGCAATACCAAAATTGAACCTTTAGGTCACATGTGCATGGGAGATTTCCAAACTGGAATTTCTGAGTACCATTTCTGTGTTCTCCTGAGGAAAGATGATTTGATATTGAAAATGTGCCTGACATTCATTCCTCAGTAATTGTGTGACTGAGGTGAATAGAGTAATGCAGCTCTCATGAATGAATGTATGCGTTCAGGGTGCGTGTGTGTATGTGTGAGTGTTTGTGGGAATGTGTATGTGCATGCTTTTGTTCATGCCTTCGGGTCAGAGCGGGTTTCAGAGAAACAGGACGAGGCTCTATATTCCAAAATGTAAGTCATAAGATAAATGGCAGGACTTAAAGCAATAGAGCAAAATGAACAGGGGGTACATTTTAATTTATGAGACACCTTTGCAACCATCTTAATAAAGTGCAAGTGTAATAACATCCAGATAAAGGGGCTCCTTGTGTCTTTAAGCTTCCTCACCATCTTCTGACACCATCTCTCATTCCTTACCTCTTGCTCATTCCCCTGCCACACTGGCTTCCTTGCTGGCCTTGAACATCTGATGGAAACACCTTCCTCAGGGTTTTAGCATTGATCTTTCCTTCTTCCTTGCACACGGATTTTCAGGATCCTTGTGAATCCCTGTCTTCGATGTGTTCCCTGATAAATTGTCACCTTGTCTGCTAATCTCACCCTGTAAAAAATAACACCACATCCACATTTTATCTTATCACTTTCTCCTTCATAGGATTCTTCATCATCTGACATAGCATATGTCATTTTCTTTAGCTTGAATTTGTGCTCAGTCATTAGACTTTAGGGACTTCTGTTTTTTAGCATTGTTGACTTATTATCTACCCTCAGCAGTGCCTGGAATATATCAAAATTCAATTTTAATCCTCAAATGGATGAAAGATTTTCTCCATAAAACTGCAGAATACATGCACCAGGAGAAAGGCTGAGAGTGAGAGTGGAATTCCTAAAGAGTGATAGGTGGCCTGGGGATTCCCCCCAGGGAGATCAGATTCACATACAAAGTATGGAAATAAACATCTTGTAGAATGAAGGTTACCAGATGCTGGCCCCTTAGGGTGGGTGTGGGCAGTAGAGAAATGGTAGTTAAAGGATAAAAAATTACAGTTAGATAAGGAAAATAAATCCCAGGGATCTATTATTGTACAGCATGGTGACTCCAGTTAGACTATATATTGTATTCTCCAAAAATGCTAAGGGACTGGAAGTTGCATGTCCTCAGCCCAGAAATGATGACTATGTGAGATAATGCACATGTTAACCAGCTAGATTGAACCATTCCACTATGGATACATACTTCAAAACATCATGTTATATATGAATCATTCGCATAATTTTCTCTCAAATAATTTTTAAAATTATTGCCTCTCATTTAAGAAATAATATTCTTGGGTGTACACTGTAAATAATGGCATTTTTGACGGGTTATTGGTGCATCTATGTGTCATGGTCTCCTTTTCTTTCTTTGTGATAGTCACAGCAACCATATGGAATCAGAAAATGACACACATATTTCAAAATTTCTTCTTCTGGGATTTTCAGAGGACCCAGAATTACAGCCAGTCCTCTTTGGGCTGTTCCTGTCCATGTACCTGATCACCGTGCTTGGGAACTTGCTCATCATCCTGGCCATCAGCACAGACTCCCACCTGCACACCCCCATGTACTTCCTCCTCTCCAACCTATCTTTTGCTGACATCTGTTTCACCTCCACAACCATCCCAAAGATGCTGGTGAACATCAGACACAGAGAAAAGTCATATCCTATGCAGGCTGCATCACCCAGTGTACTTGTTTATACTCTTTGCAGCATTGGGCATCTTTCTGCTGACCGTGATGGCCTATGACCAGTTTGTGGCCATCTGTCACCCCCTGCACTACACAGTCATCATGAACCTCAGGCTCTGTGCACTGCTGGTTCTAGCCTCCTGGATTATGAGTGTCCTGCATTTCTCATTACACGGTTTAATGGTGTTGTCACTGTCATTTTGTGTAGACGTGGAAATTCCCCACTTTTTCTGTGAAATTAAACAGGTGGTCAGCCTTGCCTGTTCTGACACCTTTCTTAATGATATGATGATGTATTTAGGATCTGCACTGGTAGGTGGTAGTTCTTTTGCTGGGATCCTTTACTCTTACTCTAAGATAGTTTCCTCCATACGTGCAATCTCCTCAGCTCAGGGCAAGTATAAAGGATTTTCTACCTGCTCATCTCACCTCTCAGTTGTCTCCTTATTTTACTGCACAAGCTTAGGGGTGTACCTCAGTTCTGCTGCCACCCACAACTCACACTCCAGTGCAGTAGCCTCAGTGATGTACACAGTGGTCACCCCCATGCTAAACCCCTTCATCTACAGTCTGAGGAATAAATACATAAAGAGGGCTCTGAAACAATTTTTCCTGGAGAAGCAATAAAGAGTCATTTCTCAAGATGTACCTGGGATTTCAGAAGCCTCTGAAATCACCAGAAAGACCCAGAAATTGCGATTCATTAATTAAACTATAGAAGAAGTTGTTTCCACAGAAGGCCAGAAATTGTGATTCATTAAACTGTAGATGGAGAAGTTGTTTCCACTATCTATTTCCTAGAGTTTCATTTCCTTTGATTTCAACTACTTTATAAAACTTGTGTTTTTTCTTTAAAAAGTTTTCTGCTCCCTGAGATTCAACAAAATTTGCCCTCTCATTTCCATGCTTTCCCAAAATTATTTCCCAACTAGGATCAGAAATGAGCTGGAGATTTCTATTTGTCTCATACACTTGGAAACTATAAGAGCATTAACTTAATTTTATCACCTATAGTGCATTTTACAAGGGTACATGTTAAATCTGCTAAGTTTAGAATATGAATGTCTTAACACAAAAACTAAGAAAATATGGTGAAGGCTATGTTAACTGGTTTGATGAAAGTATTTCAAATTGTATATAAAGCTAGCACACTGTATCCCATAATTGCATTAATGTACACAGCTACGATTTAATAAATAAATAATTTAATTTTATCATAGATAAGTATTTGAGAGCACTGTTTTTTAATTTGGGTCCACAATTACCTTCTCTATCATTACCCTAACTGATTTTCTTCATAATTTAAACTTTAGCACTGTAGTGTCTTTTCCAGCTAGCCATGGCATTTAACTTTCCTTAGTAGGATCCTGACTTCTGTTCAGTTCTGTGTCCCCAGAACCTACCACATTTCCTTGTAAACAGTAGAAAGATAAAACTTTGCTTCTCAAAGACATGTTGCAAGTGTACTCTACACAGAAGGACACATTTGCATAAATTGATTGACTTTATTAGGTTTTACACTCAGAGATCACCTTAAATGTGAAGGAGTATAATTTTCATCCATACATTAAACTAAAATGGATTTGTTTTGATGATACGCATCTACTCATTGAAGTGTGGAGTCTTGGTGTCTATGTCTAATGGGCCTGATTTAAAGTAAAGGATTTGGTGCTGTGATATACATTATTTCATTGTATCATCTTGCTGTTTCTGCTCAAAATTTTCCAGTTCTAACTACAAATGTGACTCCTTCCATTCTCCTCATAAATATCTCCTCCCTTTAAAAGATTGTGTAGGTAAGTGAACAGTATGTGCAGTCACTTTAGTATCAGATGCTTCTTCTCGTTTATACTCTAAACACTTCTCAATCTTCATGATCAAAGGATGGCTCAGAGAAGAGCTTAAATTTCCACCCACTATTGCCTCCGGGAATACAGACTTGTGAATCAGGGTTGCAATTTCCTACAATACCATTTATGTTCATTCAATCTCTCTTGGTTACTTAGAAAGGAATCTCAAAAGTCAAAAATAAAATGATCCACCTGGAAGGGGAAACAGACATGCAAACATTCCATTCTAGTACTGACATTAATGTTTATGAATTATATGCTGTAGTCTTCTATATTGCAAGCAAATGGAAACCAGAAAAAAGCAGGTGTTGCAATCTTATTTGCAGATAGACTAGGGTTTAAACCAACAAAAATAAGTAAATATAAGGATGGCCATTTTATATTTGTCAAGGGTAATACCCAAGATGATGAGATTTCAATTATCAATATTTATGCACCCAACCAGAATGCACCTCAATTTATAAGAGATACTCTAACAGGCATGAGCAACTTGATCTCTCCCAGCACTATCATAGTC